>VXBX01001585.1:1030141-1079481 GCA_013400415.1 Scytalopus superciliaris
GCAGCAGCTACACTCCTAAAGTGACTGTGGCTCATAGCTAAAGGCTCCATTTGAGCAGGTATAGCCATAAAGGACTGCAGTCTGTGAATAAGTAGGAGCAAGGGAAGGAATTCCTTGCAATGTTCAATGCTATAGTCTGGCTCAAAGGGACAAGGGGCAGAGATTGTAATGGATGTAGCTTTAAATCATTGTAAGCAATGATTTGAGTTGCATGTTAGAGAAATTACTATGGCAGGAACCACATAAAGCAGTGGAGGACAAGTCTTAAAAAGAGCAGTTCAAGGTGGCAGCAAACCAATCTGAGCTGGTTTTGGTGCCCAGTAATTCCACACAACACACCACCTCTCCTGTCCTGAGAAAACTCAGTAAAACATTTATGGACACTTTATAGGGTGATCCATAGGCTAGAGGAATAATATCTGTGTATCGCGTCAAAGGATAGAAGGGGGAGTGGCAATTAATGAGGATGTGTTGGATAGCGTGGCACCAAGTATGACATAAATGATATGGAATAAGGAGTGAAGAATGTGCTGGGTTTGGCTGGGGTAGAGTTAATTTTTGTCACAGTGGCTAGTATGAGACTCTGTTTTGGATTTGTGCTCGAGATGCTGTTGATAATTAGGGATGGTTTTGGTATTGCTGAGCAGTGTTTACATAGAGTCAAGGCCTTTTCTGCCCTTTAGCCAACCCCACCAGCAAGTAGATCTGGGATGCACAAGAAATTGGAAGGGAACACAGCCGGGACAGCTGTCCCCAACTGAGCCAAGGGATATTCCATACTGTGTGGAATCATGCTCAACATATACAGCTGAGAGAAGGAAAGGAGGGAGGGAGGACACTCAGAGTGATGGCATGTCTTCCCAAGTCACTGTTACACATGATGGAGCCCTGCTTTCCTGGGCCATAGGAAGCAGTGAATTAATTCCTTGTTTTTCTTTGCTTGTGCGCAGATCTTATGCTCTACCCATTAAACTGTCTTTATCTCAACCCGTGAGTTTTTTCACTATTAATCTTCTGATTATCTCCCCCATCTCACCAGGGGCCAGGGATTGAGTAAGCGGCTGTGTTAGGCTTAGCTGCCAGCTGGGGTTAAACCATACCTTGAAGGCCAGCTAGAGCAAGCAAGATCCACATTAAAGTCAGCTGACTGAAAGACAATATAAAGGCCATCCATTATTGTCATGCTGCAGAACTTGGGGCTTCATATAACTAATTCTTTCCAGTAATCTACTAAATAGATGTGTACATTGAACAGAAACAGATCAAAACAAACCAACCAACCCAAAACCAGAAAGATAAATGAAATATTATGGACAACAACACAACAAAGCACAAGACTAGAAGTCTTGAAGAAAATGTTGACAGCTGGGAAACGTAGTAAGAGAAAGAGCAAAGCAGACAGTGCATTGTAATCCTCAAGGTAAGAAGTGTTGAGCCAGATCTTATCCTGGAGATGGATAAAATACCTGGAATAAAGTACCATCAGCAAAACCACTAAAAATCACAACCAATACCACAAAACCATCAAAGAGAAAAGCAGTAGTGAAGGTACAAAAGAAACACAAAACTCATAAACATCTAGTAAATTAGACCCTCAAGTTCAGAAACCTTGATGCCTCTTAACACTGAAGTATTGCTACAAGCGATAACAATTCTCAATTACAATCTAAACCTTTAGGCAGGAAAAAGCTATTGAAGTCAAACCATTTCAGTTAATAATTTGCTACTAAGCACTTTCAGCTCTGCTTTGTCATTGCTGACAACCCCACAGAGCAAGCGCACTGCAAGCTGCCTACCTACAAGAAGAGTTTGCTGCAGGACAACAGCGTGCTCAGTCTTGTCTCCTCTTCCCTCCAACACATGTAAATTATGCATGCAAAACTCAATGAACAAATGACCAAACACCCTGTCTTTGCAAATGTCTCTGTGTAAGCATTATGACTCAGTTTGCTGGTAGGCACTCCAACTAAATTAATTCACCGTGGTAAGGAAAGTCTGAGTGAAGTAAAATTTAAGCTGTACAAACACCTGCAAGAGCTTCTAAATGCTTGGGTTTTTGTAGCCAAGACCTGCTTGTTTGGGCAGGTGCTGCCACTGTTATGGGAGTGTCCATGGTAGAAATTCCTCTGCTCAACTGTCTTCAGCAGGGAAAGCTGCCTAGGCTTCTTGGAAACAAATCTGCTCTAATCATGACAGCAATGAAATGTCTTGACTAAAAGCTTTATTTTTTTTCTGCTCACACTCCCCTCAGTACCTTAGGGGTTTTTTTCCAGGTTATGGCCCTAACAGAGTTGAATTACATCATCTTGAGGCTCTCATCAATGCATAAACCATTTCTTCTAAAGTTTTTATAGTTTCAGATCCGCTTCTAGCAGAAACTTCTCCTCAAAAATATTGTCTCTTATTCAAGGTTATGTGCAGTCTGTGAATAAGCACATGCCAATGGATACACAATGGGTATTCAATTACACAAGATTTTGTTACAACACAAGTGAAATAAAAATAGTGCATCAGTAAATGTAACTGAAACTACAGAACAATCTCCCATATGTTACACTATACTCTCACATACATGAGCACATCCCTCTAAATCTAAGATAAATTAGATCAGGTGTATTGCAACATGCTCAGCACGCTACTCACATCTATAAAGAAATTATGGGTTTATGCACTTCCACTGACTTTCAACTCAGAAAGAGACACACTGCAGTTCATCAGTATCAAGTTTTATTCCCTATCTTCCTTGTCTGCTCTTCATTTAGCTTAATCTATGATCATTCTTACCTCTGTATTTTTAATATAAATATTTCAGAGAAATTGAGGGGTTAGGACAACAAAGTATTTAAGCACATGCCTGGCAATAGTACTAAGATATTTACACTTTGACATGTTTTTGCATGCTTTATTGGATAGAGTCCTGATCACACAGGACAGAGTACAAGCAGTAAGAGAAGTCAGTAAATATTACAGGATAACTTCATTTTTCATTGTATGGGATTGCAGTCCCTATAGGAACAGCAGCTTTCACATCTCACAGCGTGTAAGCTGCAGTTTCTATACAACTACCCAAGCCTTTAGAGCACAAACATATCTTTTTAAATTTGGAAAAGGAGTAAACCACTCACTGTCCAAGCATATCCAGAGGCCTCTCTTCATCAGTGTGACAGATTACAGAAGGAAAGAAAACAAGAGGGTGGAAAATGGTCAGTGCTAGGAAAGTGCTATCATTGCTCCAGCAATGACAGGGAGATTCCCTGAAGCCTGTTTCATTATTCAACATTCCTCATAAATACATGCAAATCCTCACACCCAGGTATACTCCTTACACATCAAAATTCTGTGAGGGCTCCTGTGACTACAAAAGTGGATTTAACATAATTCCTTAGATGTCAAAGACCTACTGCTACTTTGCACTTCTGAAAAACAAATTCCAAATCTTAATGAAATTGTAATGCCAAAGCCTGATCAATTTCTGATTTGAAGCAATGATTCTGTCTTGTGTTTCCTTGTCTCTAACATTCTGGCTTCATGAAAACAACGCATGGCAAACATATGTGCTATAACAGAGCCTGTTTTCATGTCACATGTAGCTCACTATAGCTTTTAAAATGCCAAAATTTAAACTTAAATAAGGTGACAGCATTGATTTGACATGATCTTTATCTTTACACTTTTTAAACAGTAACTAAATTGTCTTCCAGATGTCACCTTGAATTAGACACTATTAATTATATAAACTCACTTATTACCCTTTTATATTAACAGTTCTGTTTCCTCACTCTTTCAGTACCCTTCAGATCTAATTCAGAAGCAACTTTTAACAGCACAATATTTTACATTGAATGAATTTTTGCAACTCTTCTGCAGCTACCTCCCCACCCTTGATAAGGCCTTGAAATGCCTACAAGGATTCAAAACACTACTGCTGCTGCTGCTGTTTAGGTACTAAAATGTGATATTATCTCAATAGATCACTCCTGCTCCAGTCCCTTTGCTCGCTGTGCAAGATATCTACTGGCAAAACTGTTCTTCATGGCCTCTGCCTGTTTGCCACTAAATTAATCTGTTTTCTTTGCACGTCCTTGGCTTCTCTAGCACTGGCAAATGCTTGTCTTTTACACCATCCCTTTCTATCACTTCAAGTCTCAGTGTTAGAGGACAAAAAGACATTTTGAAGTTTACTGAAAAAAGAAGTGTATTAGCTGATCAGAATGAAAAAAATGAATTAACTGCTTGGTTTAGTATCTTGAATATCAGTTTCTTGATATCTATAAATTTGATTGTAATCATTATTTTCAACAAAATTAAAAATAGTGGAACTGTTTTGGCTGGCACTCCATAGAAAATAGGAGGAGTTACAAAAAGACCACGGCAGCTTTAGAGGCTGGCATGCAAAGCTAACTGGAGCTCTTTCTCTTTCCAGCTGCATCACCCATCTCTCTAATTCCAGGTATACTTGAAGGTCATAAACTTTGATGTTCACCACACCACAAGAAGGGAAAGTAAAAGTCCTCAAAGAGGAAAAAAAGTTTCCTCCAGAATTTTCTTTTGCATATTTTGCTCTTTGTATTGCCTCAAGTGAAATATTTGCTTTTTAGAACTAATTTTACTATACACTGTCCTAGTCTCTGTGGGACCTGCTTGTAAGGGATTTTTCCACAACTGCACATTTAAGACACATGATTTATGTGATGACCATGAAACATGCGATGCACTGGTATTCCCACGAAGAGAAAAACTAACCCCAAATCTACTCAGTCTTGAGACTATACCTCCCACCAGGACAACCACTGGGTTTCATGTCTCTCATACTACTTTGAATTCTCTCAATAGGACTGCTGAAGAGAAGATCAGAACCCCAACAGGCAAAACTGGAAAAAACATGGTGTGATGGTCAGAAGAGAAGGCAGCACAAAGCCCTAACACACAGGAGACTGCTTCCGAACATGGTGTTCCTTGGTGGGGAAATCAGCAGTGCTGATGTGTCTAAATTAGACTTGACATTACTCAGACTGCTGTGATGTTCGAATGAACAGCAAAGTTTCTGCCACTTTCTGCAATAAACTATATCAATGCAGTGCTGAGTGATTCAGATTTCATCCCGTGAACCTAAAAAGAAAAAAGAATTCTTCTTTGGTATTTTCATATGCTCTGATTGCAAACACTCTGAACAAGGTTCTCCAGGACTTAGAAGCCTAAATGACCCAGGCTATCACATCACAAAAAGTAAAAGGCAACTATTACTTATGTCTGTTCTGCCTTGAATTGCCAAAAACATTCATAACATGCCTCCTACAATGCCCAAAGACAACAATGTGAATCCTCTGTTACAAAGATAAGAAGTGTCTTCTTGGAGGTGGGAACCCAAATGAAAAACCCAAGCCCACCACAAACACAGCACAGAAACTAAAGTGATTCCCCTCTCATCTTCTGTGAATGGCATTCCCAAACCAGAAAGAAGGATACTTAAACATTAAAAATACTCACCCCCTCTTCTACTTCTACTACTGGCTTTCATTATTATCTCATAAAGTTACTTAAATCTTTTGTGTCTCAATATATTTGCCTGACAACAAGAATTCTTACCAACTATACTTCACAGCTTTGTTAAAGCTGCCTGAATACCTCAGAAAAGGCACACAGAGGTGTAAGTAACACAAATTACAGCATATATCTCCTTTCCTCAGTGCCCTGCATCTGTAACTGATGGCGCCACAGTCTCAACTCCAACCATGGCACAGAGCCAGCTGCCCAAATAGGACTCCACTACAGCAACCACCTCATTGCCAAAACCAGCCTTGGAAACCATTAACAAGATGATCCTCTGAGAAAGTAACCATGAAACGCTGTGACTGTCTCCCACTCAGGACCAGACAAATCTCTCTCCATATTCTTAGAAGGATGTGTATCCCATGTTTCTGCCTCCATATTTTTATTAGACGGACTCAACTGTAATGAGACTTGATGACTAAATGCAGTGGTAGTTATCTCTAGGGGTCCAAGAAAGCAGAAGGAGACAACACAGAAAGAGAGGAGCTATTTTACAAATAGTCTTTGTGAAAGCAAAGTTGGCAAAGGTCCCAGCAAACAGCTAAAGTCTAGTTGAGTAGGTTAAATAGTTCACAGTGCCTTATGTAATTGCATGGCTGCTGTCAAGTCCTTAATTTTTAGAGTAAAATAACCATTTTGAAAAAATAAATGGAGGGGGGGATAGGGGGACAGAAGATTATAACTGTTTTTTTAATGACAATCCACTTCTCTGAAAACTCATTTTTCTCAATTTGCCTTGCTTTATTAAAAGTGTGTGTGCCAAGTTGAGATAACATCTCTTACTGGTATAATTTTTAATCTATGCAGCAATTCATGGTTGCTCCTTTTGAACTCTGGCTCTGACTCTGGATACAGACTCAGGAGCAGCCCTACAGACTTCATGGACTGTGACTATACTTCAAACACATAAAAAACCCTAACTGCATTATCTAACAATTTTCATCCTCAAGCTTCCTTTGTTTTGAAAGAAACATTTAGTAATTGTGCTCTGAAAGCAGACTTTGAGGAGAATGTGTCAGCAGTTAGCACTGTGCCCCTAATTAAACCAACGTATTTACGGTCTCCATAAATTCCCTCTGTAGCCATAATGTAACACTTCTATATGCCAATTTCCCATTATATGCAAATGTTTTCATATTATCAGCACTGCCTTGCTGACTGCTTAAGATAAGGTCCTCATCTAGGAATGCAAAGGAGACTTCGGCTCTGTCACGCATTAATGAGAAATGGGAACCATCCACAGACATGGTTCAGCTCCTCCAGAAAATCTCTCCTGACTGCATAAAAATATTATCTTTTGCAGATTAATTAAAGGGACAGCATCACGAACATACTTCTTTTTTTTCCCCCTAGCATCTCTTAAACAGAATATCCTTAATTTTTGCTGTGACTCCTTCAAATGCAAACTTAGATTCCTTTGGTGATTGCTGCTTTCTGCACTTGGAGAGCCTTTCACATTTATCTGAATGAACGTCCTGAAATTTTCATCAAGTTCAGAGAATTAACACTGCTACATTCAACACCTACAAACTTAATTTATTTTCTTGCAATGTTGAGAAAATTTATCTTGGCAAATGAAAATCCAGAAATGGTCCACAGCCATCTGTCAAGAAAATGGGGAAACCAAAAGCAAATGCCAAAGACCAGGAAAACCCACTTTCTGTGTTATTTCCAAAGAGGCATTTTTGTCAAATCCAGTCACTGTTCCATCACAGGCTTGATCCACACACAATCAAGAAAATGAACTTTGTCAATAGACCCCAGATCAAACCCAAATACTTCCAACAAATTATTTAACTTCTGTATACTTCTGTTTAACCATCTGTAAAATGCATATTTTAGCATACACCTTTGTGCAATGCACAGATGCAAATCATATGTAAGCATAATCTGTCTGCCTATACAAGCACAAGGAAAGCAACTCCTATACAGTCTGTCCTCTTCAGAGCAGTCATAATCCACTACCTTAAAATGTATTTTCAGAAAGAGATGCCATGATGTTGATGAAAAACAGAAGGTAAGTTACATGACATGTCCTTACATTTCTAAAATGACTTTTTATAGACAAATCAGATGAGCACCACAGAAGTCTCCCTTCCTGCATGGTTTTAAACTTTTTCTGATGAAGAATGGTATTTTCCCAGAGAAAAGGAAGAGGGGGTGTTGGTGGGGAAACATAAAAGTAATTTCAGCAGGAGTTTGCGAATAGAGTACTATTTCATATTAATAAAAACCAGATCATAAAGTACTCTTTGAACTAAGAAAGTGGTAGACTTTATTAAAATTATATTAAATATATAGAAACATATATATAATTTATATTTATAGATACACAAACATATAAAAACTATATTGAAACAACAGAGTTTTTCTCATCATATGAGATGTTCAGAATATTGTTTTTGAAACAATAAAAAATAAATCAGGGTTTTAAAATGCAGTTCTACAGAATAACAATGTCCGACGATGGGAAACAAGTTACATAAATAATTTTGTTTCACCAAGCAATCACGTAAATGTAAATCTGTGTAATATATAGTTTCTCATTTGATTTCAAAGTCGCAAGGCACAGGAAGAATACAACTGTGTTTAGTTTGCAAACATCTCAGGAAAATTTCTAAGTATATACAAAATAGCACATATTAATATTACATAAAATTGAGAAAAAACAATAAACACTTAATTTTACAGCTCAGTTCTATTGAAAAGAAGGTTGGATAGCAGTTGTGTTACAGCCTGAGTTGACTGCTTGATTTTCTTTAAAGTACCAAGCAATAAATAAGGCCTCCAGGGTTCAAGATCAAGTAATTCATTATTAAATTTATGGAAGGCACTGCTACCGAAATCAATAAATAGTGACTAAAGAAGGCATTATGAATAAAACAACTTCATAATACTGGTAACTCTACTTGAGAGGATGGCAAAATTTTCTACATAGCAAGTACCTACTAAACCAATGCATGAAATATAATTTCCATTGAATAAACTATTTAATATTTTGTACATGAACTCTGTGTTGAGACAGGTTAAGTTCTCTCTCATTTTTTTGCAAGGTCACATGTAAATACAGGGCGTTGCCCAGACCCTCCACTGTCACTCTTACAGACTGACTCTTTTCTGCAAATACCCACAGTGGCATGTGCTTTTCACAAGGAGTTGAAAAATATCCACATCAATTAAGACATAATGGAACTGGCTCAATTAAAAACCGACACCCTAGACCCTTGTCTAATTTTTGCCATAGTGCGATCTATACAAATATATACATATTGGCTCATATATACATATTAGATCAATAAATATATGCTTCATCTCTGCTGAAAGATCAAATGAGAAAGGTGCCAAGATGCGACTGTTGTCTGCTTCTATTACCAAGGAGCACAGGGCTGGAAGGTCCTGTGATTACCCAAATACAGAGACAACAGTTGTTTCTATATAAGGCACCACTCTAGAGAAACAAATGTGTCAATCCACCACCACTGCTAGGGAAATAACTGATGAAAAAGCAGGTTATTCTGGCCTAATGCTTGGAAATCAGATGGTATGCAACATGGAGATCTAAAAGGTACTGTAGTTAAACAGAATTACCCAGACAAAGAGATCCTGGGTGCAGAACATCTGGAGAGCTAAGGGTTGGCAGAAAAGGATGTAGGGATTACCGTGAATCATAAACTAAGCACAAGCTTTAGTGTCATGCTGTTGTGTAAAGAACCACCACTATGCTACAAATACTGTGAACACTAAAATAGTTTGCCTAGGGAGACAGTGGAATTAACATGCTGGGACAGTTTTAAAGACAGGTCTGATCAACATCTGTTAAGCATAAGGACAGCTGAACTGTCTTGGGGCAAAGGATGCACCAGATGATTTCTCAAAATTATAAAATGAAGCCAAGGTAAATTCCATGAAATACAACAGCATTTAAAAAGAAAATTAGTTTGGTAACCCACCTTCAACCACAACAAAAGATAATCAGATATTGCTATACTTGTGTTTCACTTCTGGTTTATACATTTCACATGGAACTACAAAGAGAATTTGAGCTCCTCCTTTTAAATAACTGGCAACTTTATCCCAGAGCAGGTGTTGCAACTTTAATCTGATGTGGTTAAAATGCAAACTGCTGTCTAATTTTGACATTGTCTAATGGCAATGTCAAAACTGTAAGCAAAGAAGCCAAATACACAACTTTTCATTTGTCTTGGATTTCAAGGGACATTTTACATTTGCACAATCCTCAACTCACAAGTCTTCAAGGGAACGTTTTTGCACAGATTTCTGATCTTTTATATCTTTCCATTGTTATTCTGCAGAAGTAGCATAGGTGGTTAAAAAAAAATCACTACTCTCCATGAGGTAACAACATCCAACTCAGGGAGACAAGTATAAGAAAGAAAAGGGAATATGGAAGAGTCGAAAAAAAGTAGAGTAGGAGGCAATCAAGCGAATGCGAAAATGAAGCCTGTGGGACAAAGTGAATAGAGAAAGAGTGCTGCAAGGACTCTTCTACTCTGAGTACTGAAGAGAGAAAAAGTTGTGCAGGTTTGAAAAGATGCATGGCTGGAGTGAAATGAGGAAGGCAGGAAGGTATAGGCTGAGCTGCTAAGGGATGGGATGGAACAGGAAGATGAGAGGGACTAGTAAGAAGAACAGCCTAGAAAATAAACATGGTGTCAGGGCAGGAAGGTTACTACAGAAAAAAGATGAAGGCTCCTCCTCCAAGTCTACTGTGAGAAGACAGCACAGAGGCACTATCTGAACTATCACTGATTATAGGTGTGATTATTAGAGAACAATGCAGCTTCCTTAGGTATTTTATCCTTCACGTGTCCTGGAAAAGAGGCTGCAAATCCAGCACTGGTAACAAAAACCTTTTATCTGCCACTTAGCTGCTCTGTAACAGCAGTGGAAACAAAAGTCTTCTGCTCAAACCCAGACATAAACCCCACTGGAACAGTATAGATACCTTACACGCTATAATAATCCATAACATTCTCCATTTTGAAGATATCTTGCCACTCAATATAACTGCATCTGAGTTGATCTGAAGCTGCTGGTAACAGAAGGGGTACAAAGACTGATACACTTATGTTTCAAGAAACTTTTTTCTTTTGTGTAACCCCTTTCTGCAAGCTTATACATTCTTACTCAAAAGGATTTACCATGTTCTGAAGGTAATGAACCTGGACAAGAAACAGGTCCAACTTTTTGCTCAGCTATCCAGTCCTGAGATGAGCAACAGCAGCTACCAAGACCAGGACAAGCAGCATGATTCATGCCAAGTAAAGTTAATTTTCTTTGTGTGATGCATAAGATTATTTTTTGCACATTCTTGCTATAGATACTGAACTCCACCAAAGCCGGAGACACGGACAATAAACACGTTCCTTAAAATCTTCTAATAGGCCACTCTTAACAGAAGTATTTAATTGCATTAAATACTCATAAGTTGAGCATGTTCACAAGAGGTCTTAATTTTGTTTTCATTCCACTTTTCAAACAGTTGAAATGCCAACTTCTTTAATACACCCTTTTAGGTTTCCAAATCTCCTTTGGTGAGATTTGGTGTTAAGTGAAAAAAAAGTGCTATTTCCCTCCAGTTAAAGAGATGAGACAAAGCATAGCTCATCTTGTATAGTTCATCTCAGTTGGGTTTGGACAACAAATAATGAAGGATTCCATGTGCAATGAGGTCAGCATTTTGGTATTATAAATGCCACATTAGTTAAAGCATCACCACTTGAGAGTATTTGTTCAGTTAGAAAAGGAAATAGATTAACGTTGCCACCGAATTTTTAGGATTTATTCATGACAAAATATCTCCCTAATTATAACCCTTTTACTGTCAACAAAGACCTCTATTGAATAATACTTGTTATAGAAATCTAAATAGTTTCAATCAGAAGACTGTCAATGCATCACTACTAAGAAGAGAAGATCAATTGTGTTTGCACTATTTAGAGAAAACAATAATATTTCCTGTTCCATGTAGCATGGTCATAGAAGAAAACACAGAGTGTTTCCCACCACACTTCGATATGATTCCCATGAAACTGACTTTTGGCAAACTGCCCATCTCCTTCAACTTCCATTACAGACCTCAGATGTTTGAAATCACGCAGTCAGATAAAACATCTTCCTGCTTTCGTCTGCATTTGCTGCCTGAACTATAGTCAGGAAGATATTTCTATTTTTGTAATTTTTAAGAATAGAAGAAATGCATTAAGGACAAAAATCCACGGGATGCTCAAGCCCTTCCGTTGCTCCAAATGAAGTTAGAATACAATAAATACCTTCTGTATTGTTAAGCATTCACTGAACTTCTGCAGTGTATTCTCATAATTTCACTGTTTTTACTCCTTCTGTCATTTTGTGAAGCTGGGCTAAGATATGGTTAACTTCAGTTTTGCCCATAGGTGTTTTCAGGTGCATAGACCGCTCTATGAAGAAAATTTCAACCTTTCCATAACTTTCTTTCTCTATTCTTTCATTTCTCTTTTGTCATTAGTTTCATCTTGGAGCTTGCAAAGTTTCAGAGCAACCTACTGTAGTAGCAATCAGAGCCTTGACTGTGGCTTAGCACTCCTCCTGCAGTACCTATAGTGAAAAGGTCAAAACTGCTACTAAAAATCTTCTTTGACCCTGTGCCTCAGCAAATCGAGCCTGCATTATGGCCAGCGACCATGGCAGATTCACAGAAAAGCAGTACACCCATGAGTGATGATGTTTCTGGCAAGCCATGGCAACCATTCCAGCTCTAAGTCCTAACAGAATTGAAACATTTTTTTGTGCCTTAAAATGACCAGCAGTGCTGCTTTACTGAGTTTAGTTATTACTTACTATCATAAAGTGTGTTAAATTGATACAGTATTGTGGTCAATGGGACAAATAGCTTTCTGCCTTGTGGTGCTTTTTTCCCCTTTGCAGCCATCAGAGTGCACCACCTGCTTTTCTTACTCCACCTTGCTTTTCAAGTGATCACTCCCTGAACTTTCTAGCATTTCGCTCCTTACCCCTGCAAGCAAGCAATGGCCAAATCACCTTCTTACCTCTTCTTCCACCTGACAAATGCAGCAAGAGGTCCCAACTCCTGGGGCATCTGCTCCAGGTGCTCTTGGATTCCTTATCCCATCCTCCCTGCCCCAAAGTTGAGGCTCCTTCCTTCTGCACACATCACCTCTGTGCCTTGGAAGCCTAAGTATCTCAACAGAACCTGCAAGAGTGCAAAACTTGAGCAAAAGCTCCAAAAAGCAAGTCCAACTGCCAAAATTTACATTCATCTTTCTTTCCTTCTAACCTCCTTTACTCCTTTCAGACCACAAATTCAGTGAGAAAAATTCATGGCTACTTAGCTTCTATAAAACCTGTTTACTTTAGCCAAACTGCAAAACACTGAAAAGAATGTATTTAGATTGGTTTTCTCTGTGTTTTTAACAACATGTGTTCTATGTCTAATTATACCTTGTCATTCAGTCATGGAAAGCTTTATAAGATACTTCATATTTCCATGTTATCAAATACAAATGCAGAGTTGATGCAATTCATGATGCTTTTTCATTTCCACTGTTTAAAGAAATTCTTAAGAACGTTAGGATTTCTTAGCAAATGAGGATGACTGCTACAAATTACATTTCAAGAGCAAAGGTGTAAGTTTACAGGTACAACCTGCAATTCAATAGCCACAAAACTAATCCACTAAGGCTAAATATAACCCAATCAAAAGAGGAAAAACAAATAAAGCTACCAAATGCTCATCCAGCCCAGCATTAATCTAAATTCTAGTCTTGCTGTTAACTTGGGAGGCTATTCATAAACAAAGAGATCAAGGGAGATAATTTGTCTGCTGTTGTCTGCTCTACAAACAAAATGCTATCCAAACTAGTCACAGATTCAAAAACAGCAAACAAGAAAAATAAACTTGAATTTTTCTAGAAGGTCAGCACCATACTTCCTTTTTAGAGTATCTATTGTGTATGTATCTATTCTATCGTGAAGTAGCCCAAAATTGCAAAATAATTAAAAATACATAAATACAAATATAATTATATTTATTTTATATATAAATTTATAGTACAAAAATAAATAAATAAATAAATAAATAAGAGCCAAAAACCCATTGGGCTGAGATTCATATTTCTATTCTATTCCTGTTGAATCATGTTTAAAGTATTTAAATTTTTTTAATCTACAAGGGAAGAAGAAAAGATTTACCAACTTTGTCAAGATGCCTGCCTGGAAGATGAGACGCTGGTATTCCCACTGCTACACCAGGAACTGTTTATGTATGTGAACAGGGCTGATCAACAGATAAGATTAAGACAGAATATAAATTGCAGAGCACTGTGCTTCAAGACAGGAGATAAGAGTACAAGTTTCCTCAGGCAGACGGAAGAACCAAACATTGGTTTTCTACACCACCGGATCAAACCACTATCTCCTACTACTTTGCACACCATGCCCTTCATTACTCCTGCTTTCCCACAGGTGTTCAAAATGAAATACCTAGTCTGGAGTTTAACAAAAGAGCAATTTTCTTCAGCCATCACCAACTGACATTATGTCACTGAAACCAAGGCATTGTGGAAGAAATAAGAGTCTCTGCCACAGTGCCTCTGCATTTATATCATCCCTGGCATACGTCAATTACTGAAAGCAGAGGCAGGGTGGCAGGAAGAAGAGATGGCTGACAGTCAGCTGCTGACCAGCAGAGTTAGACTCTTCATCAGCGCTCCAGACTCCAGAGGAAAATAGGACATTTCTCTGAAAGATGCTAGATCAGGAGGTCTGTGATAGTCTAGTCACGATTTTAAGATGCATCTGAATTCTGTTTTTTTTTTTCAGGTGTGGTCTAGCAGACTGGACTCGAAGCTTGAGCCACAGGTCACCTAGAATGTCTCGTCACTCACCGCCCATGCACTGATTCACTGGCTTGTGGCCAGTATTTGTTTACAGCAACACCAGGGTACACCACGACTAATGCCACTGTCTGTTATTAAGTTATTCTGAACTTACTCTAAATTTCATCCTACTCTGTTGCAAATTTAGCTACAGAGGCGGAATGAGGGAATTACATAGATAAATCTTCATCAGCAGCTGAATCTCAGGGAGGTGAGGCCTAAATAGGGATAATAGTACTAAAATTACCAACATCAAAGGACACAACAAAGGCTAATTAATGTTTTTAAAGGGTTTTGAGGGTGGAAAGTGTTACACAAAGGAGAAATAAAACTATTTTGTGAGCTTCTGTGTAGGCTAGCAACTGAAGGCTCCAATTACACTGCTTTCAACAGTTAACCACATGAACAAAATACAGCTACTTTGATGACTGACTTTCTTCTTACTTCTCATTTGTGTGTCTTTCAATAACTGACACATGCTTCAAAACTTTAAAATCTCTCTCTTCTGTGAAAATGGACTTCAACTATGGCTTAACCTTAGCTAGGCTACCAGAACAGGTCTGAGGATGCACCAAGACAGAAAGCGGAAATGAGTGCCCCTGCAAAGTGGAGATGGACTTCATTCAAATACTGTTTATCAGCCTCATTTGTCTTAAAGGAAGCTTCCAAATTCTGATTTTTCTTTTGCTTTCTAATTTATCTGGATGACTTGTGAATAAAGCCTTCTATAATCAAACACTTGTCTATTTTTTCACATTTATAACTACTGATTTAATAAGACATTACTCCTGTCTTTTTTGCATCCTTAAATGAGCGTGGGTACACAACCATATTGCCACTACTTTCACATGAAGTGTAAACCAAAGGATTGTAATGGTGGTCTTATCAGAAACTTCAACAGCAACAGGCAAAAGACACTGACAAACAAAAAATTACCAGTATGTGTTTCATAATGAACTTATGAATTCCAAATTTTGCTAATAATTTCAAGTCTTTCTTCTTTAATTAGTTACTAATCCATGACTGATTTTATTCATCATGCCTACAAGCAATGCAAGAAATTCATCTCTCTGATAAGACACTGAAATTGAATTCTTTTGAAAATATTACTCATTCATTTTCATACGTATGTTTTTACAGGATTATTGCCTTTCCCAACTCTGTTTGCTTGAAGAACCTAAGAAGCCTTAGAGTCAGGGAAAATCTGAATGTAGTAATCCCAGACTACTTTGTTCCCTTATGTAAGACACAGCTACAGTTCAAACCATTGGGGAAAACTTACAAATATAAATCAAGAGGGATATGCCATATGGGAGTCAGTAAGAGGGGTTTCCAGCTGATAGCAATTCCTTTTCATTATTTTGTGGAAAACAGATTGATCAATCACCAAAAAAATCACATCTCTTCAAACTGCTCGAGTTCTTCAAACACAAAATTCACAGAACATCTTGTTTGAAATGGAGCATTTCTGTGTGTGCTTCAGGCGACACTGCTGAAACAGGAAACCTACACAACACAGAGAAGATAAAGCATGGACAGATCAAAGGAGAGTAGCTGTGTAGCATCAGAACCATCATGAAGAGCAGGGCCAGGCCAGCAGGGGGAAAAAAAAAACAAGAAACAAACCAAGAAAAAGAAACCAGCTCCTTTGAAATCACAGATGGAGGCCTGCCTTCCTCTGGGCATCTTTGTTGGAAGAGCATCCTTCTGCTGTGGACAAAGAGACATTCCAAAACACATCCAGATGTGTACAAATACTCCTGATGTGTTTCTCGTTCTCATCACAACATGCACTTGATATATTATTGATTAAGACCTGTTTGTTTCCCTTGTGACCTGTAAGGCTGTTATGTTTCTCACAAGTGAGGTTTTTCAACTAAGTTCAAGACTTCTGTCTTGAGCAATATCCTTACTATTCCACAAGGACACACGGTGGTGTTTCTCTACTCAAGGATGGAGAAAAAGCACAAGCTAGTGCTACAATTAGTTGATATTTGACCTTCCTGCCAGCTGTCTTCAGCACACACAGTTGGACTGGTCAGCAGTGGTTGGGGAACTAAAGAAGGAGAGCACAGAGAGGCTGCCTGGGAAGACAAGCTGACGCTATACAAGGACAAAGAAGAGTAATCTGAATAAAAGACATTACACCTTCTAGGTTCATTCTTCTGTTGGTTTAGCTGCTATCACATTACAGAAGTCTGACACTTCTAACACAGCCAATACACATAGCTGTTCTTCCCAGAGTGACGCCACTTAGCTGAGTACTTTGGAAATCTCCTAGTAAAATGTGAATGGCAAGCTGGATTGTACATCATAGAAACTGTTCACCACAGAGTTTGGATGTTTCCAGTTCAATTTTATTTGCTAGTTTTGGTTTTTCTGGGGGTTTTTTTATTGCTGTTTTGTTTTGCTTGTTTTGATGGGGTTTTTTGGTGGGTTTTTTTGGTTGGCTGGGTTTTGGTTTGTTTGGGTTTTCTTTTTTTTTCTGGGTGAATGTAACTTTTTAAACAACAATTTGATTTGCGTCCTTTTTTAATGATCCTATCCTTTGCAATGAAATTTACCTAATGGTCCAGACAGCATGACACTGTACATTTCCATTTTTTGCTAACATTTTTAAAATCTGAGGGAAGAATGGAAAAAACAAATACACAAAATGAGCTAAAGTTAGGCAATCAATTACCCCTCCCCTCTAACATCCTTAGGCTCCAATGAGATGAAATTCCAGAGTTCATACAAATCTAGTCTGTCAGTTCCAGCAAATCCACACCATTTCTGGGATAAAAGAAGAGCCCAGTAAGAATATATTCAACTCATCTAAAGTTTAAAGTAAAATTCCTGCTGAATGTAAAGGGATGAGAAAATTACTACAAATGATGTTAGAAGACTAAGAACACCTAAAAAACCACACTTATAAAGCTAAGGAAAATTTCTCCCCTCCACAATTACCAGTCAGACTACCAGGAGTGAGTTATCTTTTCTATTTATAACATAAATATTATTTTATTCATAACAGTATTACCAGCTCAGGAAAAAAAAAAAAATTACTTTTGACCACCTGTTCTTCCTGTAACACTGACATTGTAAAAAATACAAACATTTTCAGAAGACCAGAAGTGTTAAACAGAAGATCCTGCTCCAAAAAGCAAGGACCCTCCAAAAGTATGAAAAGAAGATAAGGTCATCCAAACCATCACAGCTGCACAGTCTGTTGTGTCTCCAGCCTATAAACTCTGTCTATAAATGGACAGATTTTGCCTAAGGGATTATTCATAAATGGACTTCCAACAAAAACAGTGGTGAGACTGCAGGAGATCATTAGCTTACAGAAAGATGAGAAATTTTTACATAGTCTGCAAGTACTGAGTGGACTAAGAACTGTTTAAGAATGGTATTCAGTTTGCTGCATGTGGAACAAGCCTTGCTTTATTTTCATGTTTAATACTAGCTCTGTATTTAAATGCCTTTTCAGTCTTGGTGTGAGATACATGAAACACTGAAATAGCCCATCTGTTCCACAATTTCCATTGTGTCTACCTTTGAAAAGCTCTATTAATGATGAAAATATCACTATGAATTTAACTTCTGAAGATAAAGCCTGAAATACTGAGAGACTGAGACTCCACACACAGTAAATTTCCATTAAATATTTTTAATGTAAATCTACCTTATGTATCTCATATTCAGGCAAAATCCCCTCTATTTCAAGCTATACTGGAGAAATAAAAAATGATGTTTGAAAGTCCATGTTTTCTACTGCTACATTTCCTTTTTTGTGTCTGCCTCATAAAGCCTAAAGACTCTAAAATTTAGGAAATTTTATCTGTCTTCTCCAGCTAGGTTTTTTGTGCTGTAGATACCTCTCTAATCCAACTCAGATGCTGTTTATACTTTGGAGGGCCTCTTGCAGCCAGCAAGACAAAACAAAACAGTGAGATCCCGTTCCAGCAATATATAGAAGTGTCCTCTCAGGACAATGGTTACAGCAGCAGTACTGAGTTTGCAAAGCAGAGGTGCTCATTTCACAGCAAGGAATAAGCAGTCTATTCCAGGATCCTGAAATTTTAATGTAAGCAAGATGTGAGGAATAGCAGACATGGCTTAAGCCATCGATAGAGCACGCACAGGCGGACTCCTCCAAGTTGTTCAGTATCCCAGCTTTCAACTCCGGCTCTGATGGTTAACTTCCCTGGAGTTGTTTTGAATACACGTCAATCACTGACTGCAACCGTTCTGCGTATTTTAGTCTCCTTAAGCAAGGGCTGGCTAGTTTCTCAAGTACTCTGATAATACTGCCAACCAGTAGTACTGTATCAGACAAATACACCATTAAAACAGCTAAAGCCCTATTATCCTATCACTCAAATTACTAATTACTCTACTTTTGCTACTTTTCCTCCACTCTGTCTTGCTGGACAGAACATTTATATGTTATGACATTATCTAAATGGTCAACTCCATTTATAAACAAACAACTGGTTGCTGAGCATCTTTTAAAACCATGCACAGCCAAGACTTATGAGTATTACATACAAGTTGGGAAGCAAGGCAAGAAAGTTATGATGCTTTTGTGTTAATTTCTGTTTTCCAACTTTACTTGTGCAAATGTGCAGGTACTGTAAAAATACATGGGATTGGGCATGCTAATTTGTCAAAAACATGCATTATACTTTCCCACTGTATACAGGGAGGGATTCTGAACATTCCCTTTTCACACATTAAGATGAATTGCATGGGTATGGAAAAAACATACACTTGTGTGCCTTGTAGCTTTACAGTGGCATTTATTTTAAATTTATGTAATTTACAAGTCAGAAGATGAGTGCAACTTCTCAGTGCCACAACTGTAGCTGACGGAGGCCATCAGAACACTTCAATCTGTTCACTGACTTCAAGATCATCAACTACAATGCAGACCTTGGCAGCAGCAGTTAGCTGGCCACTATCAGTGATGGATGAGACAACAGAATGCAGATTGCTCTTTCAGAGCTACATCAATGCAGTCCTGCCCCGCTGACAGGCAAGGCGAACTTGGTTTTATCAGTGAGCCAGGCAGATATGACTGCAAAGACATAAAGGAAGCAGGTCATATATTGGTTTGGGTTGAAATGGATCTAAAAGATCATCTAGTTTCAACCTCAGTGCCAATTGCTTGCTCAAAGCACCATGTGATCTGGTTTTGAACACTTCCAGGGACGATGCACCCACACCTTCTCTGGACAACCAGTTCCAGTGTCTAACTACTCTCACAGTGAAAAATTTCTTCCCAATGTCTAATCTAAGCCTACCCTCTGTCAGTTTGAAGCCATTACCCCTTGTCCTATCACTACATGCCCATGTGAAAAGTGCCTCTCCAGCTCTCCCCCTCTAGGTACTAGAAGGCCACAATAAGGTCTTCCCAGAGTCTTCTCTTCTCCAGGCTGAACAAACCCATTTCCCTCACCTGTCTTCATAGAGAGGAGCTTTAGCCCTCTGATCATTCTTTCCTGTCCTGAGCCGGATGCAGTACTCCAGGAAGGGTCTCACCATATCAGAGTGCCAAGGGAGAATCACCTCACTCAACCTACTGGCCCCATGCTTGTTTTGATTCAGCCCACGATGTACCTGGCTTTCTGGGCTGTGAGCACACATTGCTGGTCATGTCAAATTTTTCATCCCGCAAAACCCCCACGTGCTTCTCCGGAGGGCTGATTTTGATACATTCTCCACCAAGCCTGTATTTGTGCTCAAGATTGCCCCAACCCATGTGCAGGACCTTGCATTTGGCCTTGGTGAATTTCATGAGGTTTACACAGGCCCTCTTGAGCCTGTCAAGGTCTCTCTGGATGCCATTCCTCTCCTCCACCATGTTGACCACTCAGCTTGGTGTCACTGGCAAACTTGCTGAGGGTGCACTCAAACCAGCTGTCCAGACTGCCAAAGATGTTAAACAGCACCAGTCCGGCTAGCCGCTGAGGACACCACTTGAGCTGTTGACTGCAATTCTTTGAGTGCAACCATTCAGCCAATTCCTTATATACCAAGTGGTCCATCCATCTAATCCATGTCTCTCCAATTTAAAGNTTTCATGAGGTTTACACAGGCCCTCTTGAGCCTGTCAAGGTCTCTCTGGATGCCATTCCTCTCCTCCACCATGTTGACCACTCAGCTTGGTGTCACTGGCAAACTTGCTGAGGGTGCACTCAAACCAGCTGTCCAGACTGCCAAAGATGTTAAACAGCACCAGTTCGGCTAGCCCCTGAGGACACCACTTGAGCTGTTGACTGCAATTCTTTGAGTGCAACCATTCAGCCAATTCCTTATATACCAAGTGGTCCATCCATCTAATCCATGTCTCTCCAATTTAAAGACAAGGATGTTGTATGAACAGAGTACCATCCTCAGAGTCACTTCTCTGATTGTAATTGCATTTTAGATGCCCACTTCAATATTACCAGTGATACATCCATCATGGGCCTGAAAATCCACTATATCTACTCCACCTTCAGTTTTTACTTGACCAAGAAACCACATGGTATACAGGAATAGGCAAAATGCTAGGAAATGTGGGCAACTCCCATGCTGTTCACAAACATTAATGTCCAAACCCAAGCACATTCTTCATTATAAAAACACAGGCAAAATTCCAAACACAAAAAACAGTTATCTTGTTTAGGGACAACTAACAGTCCTTGACAGCACTACCATTTGGAAAAATACTCTGTGTTCAGATCCATCTGCACCTAGTGTTTTGTTACAAGATATGCTGCTCCCCCAAACAATTTTACCAAGTGATTTTTTACAAAAATTCAACTTCAGAGCAGGATATCTAGATTGAAATTACCATGGTCTGACAGGAAAAGTTGGAGAGCTGATTAGAAAGTACAATATACAATCAAGGTATCAACACTTGATCCCAAAAAGCTTGAAATAATTTCAAAGTGTACAAAAGCAGCAATAAACAGTTCATATTTCTGTCCTTCTAGTGGATGCACTACAAAGGGCAATCTGGGTGAGCCAGTGCTAAATACATGTTCCTGGCAAAGCTCTGCCAGCTCAGACATGTCTTTGTTATTACATTGCTCCTTCTGACGCAGTCTCTCTGTGCAAGGTTTAGAGGACGCTTCGACCCGTGGGGTGACCTGCCCTGTCTTTTTGTTCAGAGCATTCAGTAAAAGTAGCAACCTAACTCTGGCCTTTTATGATTTTGCTATGTATTGTTATGCAGTCATACTGCATTTTCATACTGATTCAGTAACCTTGACTCCAGCAAACCCCTGAAAATTTGCACGAACACTCCATGCATATCAGCTGTGCTCTGTTCACTTTGCTAAAGAGAGCAAGATGAGCACTGGGGAGGGGAGGAAGAGTTGACACACTGCCCACCTCCAAGTCTGGCATGACCCCACCGCTGGGAAGAGAGAGTATATAGACAACACTGTCCCTCCTCATCCTTTCTAGAAGAGCAATATATGTCAGAGCAAAGTCAGGGTAGACTAACAGCCCAAAAATACTGGTGCATAATTTTGGGGCTGCATATATTTGCTATTTGGTGCACATTTTTTTGCTATCATAACACATCTGGGATATACAAGAAAGCTGGAATTTTCCCCCAGCATTATTCCCCATTCACTATCCCAAAACCTATGCCAATATACCACCCTTCCTCAAGGTTTAAAGAGAAGAAAAACATCACTACAAACAAGTCACTCTTCTGTTCTGTCTTTCATATTAGTACTTCTGCAGTCATTTCAGCTGCTCTGCTATTTAAACCAACTCCCGCTTCTACAGATTATAAACAGGCATACTACTCTACTACACACCAAAAATGAATTCTAGTCTATATGGTCATTTCTCCCTCCCTGTGAATCTAAGTCAAGCCTGCCTACTTACTGATGAGAGCAAGTTTCAGCTGCAGTCAGCGCTGTTTGGATGCTGTTGTTGTGCAAGAGAACTAATATCTATAGTCTCATGTTATCAGCAGAATGGCTATCTTATGTCCAGAAACTGTATTATAAGAGTGACAGATGTAGCAAAAATGGAGCACTAATTTAATTTTCAATATCTTCTCTCTGATCTGACAGTTCAAGAAGTCAACACTGTACACCTAGAGCGAGGAAACTCAATATCAGGGACACTGAGGAGGGATCTCAAGGATGTCTTTTCACATAGCCATTTTCTCTGACTATAGCTTCTCCTGAGTAGAATGAATCACTGGCTGGTCTGTCTTGGGTTATCTCACATCTATTTAAATCAGCATGAAGATCCGCACCTTTGATGTGAGTTAATTAAGCTCACATGGCTTTCTCTAGCCTGGCTTCTGCAGCTTTAGAAGTGAAGGGAGACAAATTAGGCCCATCTGTCTAAATGGAAGGGAGTCCTCGCCTGCCATAAGGCACACTTCATTACCCAGCACAGGAACTGCCTTCCAAGAGCACCAGGAAAGGGGATGCCAACAGCTACCCAGAACACCAGGCCTGCCAAGCATGGGGGTTTTCATGAGAACCACAATTCTGTGCCATCAGATTCTCTGCACAGAAGCCTCAAGGGTCTGTCTACACCTGCAGTAACCTTTTGTTTAACCCCTGGAACTTATGGCAGCAACAGATCTGCAAAATATATTTTTTATTTTTTTTTTCATTTAGAAATAAAGAAGGAACTAACAAACTTCAGTCCAGCCAGGCTTTCTCTGCCTTGATCCTGCAGCCATTCATTGTATAACTGAAGCTTGTAGTCTGTACAAGCTCTGAAAGCCTCTCAGATGCTATCCTGGAATCTCAAGAAGAAAGAAAGTAGCCTTAAATAATCCATGTCATCAAGTACAGCTACTAGAGAAAGGAATCAACCACTCCTTGCTGCTAGTCAGTTCTGTAATCTGGAGAAGCAAAGGTAGAAGCTACAATTACACACCTACAGCTCCCAGACTTGTTTTAAAGGATATGACCTTGTAAAAGAACTGCAGAATTGCGATCAGACCCCATTCTGGCTCTGCCACAGTGCTACTATGCTTCAGTAGAGCTATGAACTATACTTTGGTTATGAGTTTCTGTATGTGTTATACAGGTTACCACCACAGCAAAACCATAAGTAAGAAAATACCAACCAACCAACAAAACAATTCTTCAGTCACCTGTTTTATGTGAGACAAGACTTGAAGGAAGTTTCTGTAAGTTTGTATGTAAAAACATACAATTCTGTTAGGATACAAACTTAATACTGAAAACCTGACAAAACAGATCAAAACCCTTTTTTTTTTCTCTGTTACAGATGGTCTTTATGAATGTTACAAAAACTATCAGAGAAGTTTACAAAGAAAAAAGCACAGGACTCAGCAATACACACCTATGTACATATTGTAAGTAGTGACAAACATTTACTGATTATAAAAAGAGAGTAAGGAAATTGTCCAACAAGTGAAAACACATGACGTTTTTGTGGTATGTCCTAAGAGGTTAATTCTTAAACCTAACAAAAACGAGGTATGAGATGATCTGCATACAGACTAGTTTCAGATGAAGTGGGAGTCCCCAGAGACTCAGTGCAACTGAATGGGTGAAAAACTGACTAGCTGGGCTTTAAGAGTAGTGTTTAATGTGCTGTACTTGGAGGCCAGTTACAACCATAGTAGTGCAGGGACCTATACTGTTACATACTCAAGGAGAAAAGAGCAGGCAGAGCCATCAAGATAATGGATGATGATGCCCACCTTAAGCTGCAGTCACAGAGTCACAGAACAGACCAGGTTGGAAGAGACCGCTGGAGGTCATTTAGCCCAACCTCCCTGCTCAAGCAGGGTCATCCTAGAGCACGTTACTCAGGACTGTACCCAGATGGTTTTTGAGTATCTCTAGAGGAGGCACTACAATCTCTCTGGGCAACCTGTTCAGTGCTCAGTAACCCTTACTGTAAAGATGTTCTTCCTCATGTCAATACGGTTGTCATTCAGAGGGCCTTGCAGAAGCCTCACAAAATTCAACTTGGACAAATGCAAAGTCCTGCTCCTGAGCGGGAGCAAGCCCATGCACCAGCATAGGCTTGGGATTGACTGGCTGGGTCAACCTGCTCTGCAGAAAAGGCCGTGTGACAGTAGGCTTAGCATAAGCCAGTAACATGTCAGGCAGCAATGACAGCCAGCAGCACTGCACACTGTGTCAACAGCAGCACTGCCAAGAGATCATGGGAAGTGATTCCTCCCTGGCGCTCAGCAGGCCATTCTTGGACCATCAACTCTGACTCTGCAGTCCTGCATGCTGGGCGGGCGTTAATAAACTCAAACAAGTCCAGGCAAGAGTTACCACACTGCTCTCAAGCTCTCTTAAGCCCTGGCCCTCCAAGAAGAGCTGCAAGATTCAGTTGTCAGAAAAGATAGTTTGAAGATTTACTGTCAGCCTGCTGTTACCTATGGGGAAGTTATCAAAAAGGTGTGTGTGAAGAGAACAAGAGACAACAGGTATAAATTGCCTTGGGGAGTATCTAATAGAATATCAGGAAAAAAAAGTTCACTATGAAAACAGCAAAGCAGTGTAACAGGTTGCTCAGAGAGGCTGCAAAGCCTCCATCCTTGGAGGTCTTCTAACTCAGATAAAGCCCTGAGCAACCTGGTGTAAATTCAGTGTTGACACTGATTTGAGCTGAAGGCTGGATTAGAGACCTCCTGGCATCCCTTTCATCCTGAAGGCTCCATGATTAAACATCTCCTGCTACAGGCTCTATAATGCATAATAATGGAAATGGGTTCACAGGATTGAAGACTGCTTACATTTGGGAGCCTGGAACCAGTATTTGCACCTTGGACTTCGGAGAGGCACTACTTTACAGTTTGTACAGTGCAACTGAAAAACAGCACACAGTTTCATTGTGCTTACACAGGGAACATGTTGGAGCAAGGAAACAATGCTTTTGTCAGACACTATCTCACCTCTAGAGTTGAGGTTTGCAAGCAAATGTGCACAAGCAAAAAGTACTCAAAGAAGAAATAAGAAATGCAGACTCCAAGGTTTAATGAGTCATAACAAATACCAAGACAAAAACTAATCCAGCTAATTTCCAAGTGTTTAATTGAGTTGGCTGCAACGTTTATGTTCATGAATGCAACCACATATAGTAATTCCCTGAGTAGAACTCATCAAGCTGAAATACTGATTCTTCATCTGGAGCATGAACGGCAATCATTTGTTAATAAAGTCCTAACTTCTCTACATACCAAATCAAGGTCTTGGGAAACCCTCCGCTTGCGCAGCTCTTCCATCCTCTCACACACATCTGTGAAGCAGGTGTTATAGTAGTCTGCATACTGCTGTGCCAGATCATCAATATTTCCCAGGGACCCATCCTACAGTGGAGACAAAGAAAAAGAAAACAGGTTAATCAATTTTAAAACTCTAATTTAAAGGTAACAGCACAACTCTGAAGGAAACCCCTTTCCTGCTGCACAGCCAGCACACAGTGCTCAGGTCACCCTCTCCATCCTTAGCCCAGAGCACACTAACATGCAGGAACAGTTGGGAACTGCAGTACTACAGTAGCTCCTCACAACAGGTGGGACCTTGTTAACATCAGCACAGAGAGTGAAGGCAGGGACAGCAAGGCAGAGCAGTGGAACACCATATCCTCAGGCACTATCTGCCTCAATTCCCTCCCACCAACATATACTCATATTTCACCTGGTTCTCCCAAGCAGCTGCCCACTCCTCCAATAACCACTCATTACATACATTTCATTGACCTTATTTACTTGGGAGTAGCCTTGTTTTCCTTGACAATAACTTACAGCAATTAAAAATATTAAACTTCTTGCTTATAAGCCAAATCAGCTAGACTGCAAACAATGCCACTCACAAAGACACTCTGCCAGTTGGTCTTTTAAGATATAATGGAGATGACAACACAGTGTGCTGAGTTTCAAATGTCTGCTTTGCAGGGCAGGATTGCTACACTGCTAATAAAATGGCCAGAAATCTAATTGTAATAATCTGTTAATTGCAGTCCAGATTGATACTTCTAAAATAATGAATAAAAAAATGAGAACAAAACAAAAAACAGGCTGGATTTTAAGTGACATAAGAAATCCATCTAAACTTCAAATAAGTACTGTGAGGTGAGGGGATCAGCAGGTACAATAAGCACACACTTCGAATAGTTTCAGAAGATGGGATGGAGTAATTTTGTTTCACGCGAAAGAGCATGTATGTTACTGTACATGTTCTTTAAAAGGTAACAATCCACACTCTGTGCCTATCCTGAGAGAAGAAGAATACAGTACAGAATGTTATTTCATTGCTGTTGTTAATAGATGCACACGTATAAATATAAAATTATGTCTTGATTAGTAAGAAAAAAACCTAAGCAATAGAGAAATAATTTTAAAATAATTATGTTAATAATATACATAAATTGCAAGGTAGAATTTTAGCATATGAGCTAACAGGAACTCTTAATTAGTAACCACACCTTAGCGAATATGTTGCCATTTGGAAATAAGTTGTGGTTCCACCCTCAGGGTTCTGGACTATGCTGGAGAAGTAGATCTAGTCTAATAAAGTACCACTACCAGAGAATTGGAAAAAACATTCCAGTTTAAATCAAAGTGAAAGCCTATTAAATCTCAGAGCCTGTGAAACCCAGTTTCTACTTTTTTTAAAGTGCAATTCCACATGTGCAACAGGTATCTCCAATTCCCCAGGAAGTTTTGTAGAGCTCACATTACCAAAATTCAGAACAGCTTCCATTTTCTCAAAACTGTACAGGTGGAAAATAACTTGCATGTCACTTGTTGGAACCACAGAAGCCATATAACCTCATTTCCCTCCCTCCCACGTACCTATTTTTTTACTGTTGTGGCTATCACTCAACATGGCAAAGATCTCACACAGGAGATGTTTCAAACATTAGAAGATCAGAGTCCTTGTACAAATACACTTCTGAGAACTTCAGACTTTCCAGAGTTTGGGACAAACAATTTTCCACACTGCTAAGTAAGTGTATAGTTTACAAGGACAAAACAACAGCATCTTTGAGAATATGACAGCACTACCCTGCCTTTCTGCTGGAGGAGCAGTGCTACCCGCTCACGTGGGGCAGCAAGAACATGTCTTCCTCCAGCTACCTCCTTGCTATCCATCACTTCACAACAAGCAGGGAGAGAAACTTGGACTCTTTGCCTGTACCACCAAGTTCCACACATTGCCCTCTGCAACCAGACAGTCTTAGGCTGGCTGAGGGCATGCTTGCTGATGGCACACGCACTATGAGCTGCCTTTACAACATCTGCACACTAAACAAGAGTAACTAGGGCTGCACTGCTGGGGAAAAGGAAAAAAAAACTCCAAAACTAACAAACCACCAAACTGAAAAAGCAACCCCAAAACATAACCTTCATTTGGTCATTTCTGTGGGCAACAAGAAAATGCGTACGACTTCCAAAGAGATGATGTGACATCTGAATCCCAGCCACTCTCTATCATAACAAACATCCCTCTCTAAGAGTTATCAAAAATTCCCACTTTGGACTATCTTCTCCAGCCAGAGTCTGTTTATTCCTTGATAAACTTTCAGGTTAAGAGTACAGGAGGTAGAAGCAGTACTGATAAAAGGGCAACACAGGAAAGCATCATTTTATTAGAACAGTATGAAATCTGCCTATTTATTTACTAATCCATCTCTTTTCTCAATCCTGAAAACCATTAAATTCCATAAAGTAAACCTGCTCCAAAAATGGGTGTAACTTGTGAAGGTAAATTCATGCCTTGTAAATGGAGTGAAATCCTCAAAATCCAAACATATCAGGTGAACTTCAGCTTAGCGAGAGCCAGGAAGAGCTAAGGATCACAGCACACTCCAGTGCTCCTCCCACACCTTCCCACAAATCCTCAGACACGTGGTCACAGACCATTTATTTGCAGGATAGCAGTGGCACTGCCAACAGATGAAACAAAGCCGAGCAAGTGCTCATTTTCCACTTGTGCTGGTGTGCAGTTCACTGTGCTATTTTTAAAGATAGTCTCTAAAAGGCTAAAGGCTTGTGACTGTCCCTAGAGAAAAATTAGCTCGATAGCAGCACCCCAATTAAAGGCCGCAGGACATGGGTGGCCCCACGGCCAGCGAGCACGTGGCTGCAAAGAAAGGCCTATTCACCAGAGACCCAGTCTGCCAGTGCACAGTGTCCGGAGGAGCGGAGCTGCAGGCACCAGCCTGCCTGGCTCACAGGAGGAACTGCTGGCAGTGCTCGGCACTTCCATTAGGGGCTAAGTTCCGAATACAGCCCATGCTAGCCCTCCAGGGAAAGCTTAGTCCTGTGGAAAAACTTAATGTCCGAAAAAGATGAAGGAACAGAGAAAAAACCCGTAAGGTCTTAGAGATGAGAACTGAAAACTGCAACACCATTGGAGCACTGCTATGCACTTTTGCTGGGCTACCAGACCGAGGGCAGCTACAGCTTTACATGGTTGCCACTCTAAAAATGCAGCACACAACCCTCCTACCTAGATGTGGGACAGCTTTGGGGTTTGAAGCCTCTAGCTTCAAAACATTAGAACAAAAATACAACATTTGCATTTGCTCCTTAGCTTGCCAGAAAGTTGTAGTGTGGGATGCTGATTGAATCATTTGTCTCTGTGGCCAAGAGCTGCTTTTGTGAGTTTATGCATGCAGGCATACAGAAAGCATTGCTACTATCAAAAGAAATAGGGATATACAAATCACCCCAAGCCAAAGACATGAAGTATTTCACAACCTGCAGCATCCATTCACATCACACGGAAGTCAATAATGTCATAACTTAACAAAGGATTATATATCTTATTTATATTACCTCAAATTTCATCCCTACATATCTCTACCCTCCTCTGTTCTTCAAGTACTACTAAAAACATGGTGAAACGTAAAAAAGAGAGATGATGTTTCATTTTTCTACTGTACTTACAATGGTCAAAAGGACCTACTTTAGATATCATCAAACCACAAGCATAACTAACCAGAAGATGAATTTTGAGCTATGGCATTTTGTCTGTCTATTGATTAAACTGATCCCCCAACTTCTCCAAATAATTCTAAATTGTCGCACACAAAATCACCAGCAGTGAGCTTTGTACTTCTATTTTGTTTTCAAGTACTTAAAAAATATTCATAGAAAAAACATTAGCTTCAGCTTAGTAAGTCACCCATTCCTTTACAAAGAGTCAAAGGAATTGTCTGAAATGCTTTTAAAAATCCCTAGAATTAATAAAACACAAAAACAAAAGCATTCGAAGTAACAATATTATAAAAATATTTCACTCTGACACACAATATTAGGAGTCAGTGCTAATTTTCATAGGTTTAGACAAATGTGGACTGCCATTTTAGTCTCACAGTTAAGAAGCAGCACACAATTATTTGATACCAAAAAATAACAAACACCTGCAACTTATTAAAAGCCTTCAGTTATGTACCACTGTCCCATTTTGACATGGATGGGTCAGATATTTGAAACAGCTTATGTGAGTAATGAAAAAAGACACGGCTTTTGAATTTTTTCTTACTGATACATCTGTAATCCAGTAGCCCCTGAAATGTTCTTAACTGCTTTAGGACAGTAAAACTTTTAAAACTAAGACCTCATAGTAAACTCTTTCTCTTTTTGTCACAAACTTAACAGTTAAAGCCCCAGCATGAAAAGTGCTTTACACCAGTTGTGTTTGTTACCACACAAACTGCAATGTTTCAGCTATATAATCCCACAAGTCTTCTCTGGTGGAAAAAAATTTGTAAGCAACACAAATATAGAGCAGAAACACCATTCCCCAAACAATTTATTTGAAGAAACTTACAATATTTTTCTCCCAAGACTTCACTACTGCCTGAGACCTTTCCATAACATAGTTTGATAGCCAGGAAAGTAGACAACCCACCATTTATAAAGGGTTAAACGTCAAATGAAGATTTAATAAAATATTCTAATGAAAACAGTAGTTATCTCAGATTTCTGTTTTCAGTTGTCAAGTATGTTCCTAAATTTCCATCTTATAATGCAGGCATGCAACATTTTTTGGCATCATAAAACACAGAGCAAAATGATGAATTGCCCTGAAATTCCCAGAGAATTAGTTCTGATATGCATGTGAATACCAAAGGAATCCACTGGGATTCCTCTTAACGGAGTGACTACAAAGAAAAGTTGGAATGATTTGACACTTATTATAAAGTTAGAATTTATCGGTCATTGCACATCAGTTAGTTTAACACCCTGGCAGAATCCTTTGTATTTGACATCTGAAAGCGTTAAAGAGAAAGATGCTTTATCAGAGAGTTCTGCTGGCTGTAAAATTAAGTAAAAATACATTAATATTTTAAAAAGAGTAATAAAATAAAAACACTACTAGCTAAGGAGGAATAAAAGACTCTGCTAATTAACAAATAAATTTCATGAACCTGCATGTGAATCTAAATATTAGGCACTTGGACAGCATACATACCTTCTGCATAATTTTCCATGCAAAATAAGAGGTTTAGAAAAAGCTACCAAAAATACAACTATTTTAATTTGAACTTTACTATCTCAGGATCTGAAAAATGTACTACAAAGCTATATATTCCAGTATATTGTCCTATTCCAGCAGATAATAGGAACATTGGGAAAGAGGTCTTGATTACTGGATATAGGTGCTCACTCTCACAGCTACAGGGTAAAATTCATGTAACTGCAAGAATTTCAAAAACGTAAAGAAGATGTGCATGCTACAAGCCTGTTTGGTCAGCGAGACAGATGGGTCTCCATCTGCATGGCAATGCAGATAACAGCACAGAATGCAACCATACAAGTTCAAAACTTAAAAACCACCCTAGCTATGGTCACAGCACATGCATAAACTGGGAGGTTAGGAACAGGTCAGAAACCGAGAGGAAGAAAATCTGACTTTTTTTCCTACTGAAGTATAAATGAATGTGAAAAGGGTGCTGGCAAAGGGAAGATGCTCTTTCACAATGCTCTGCAATCATGCCCTGGCAAAGGCATGTTTTTGACCTTCACAAGCCAAGATGAGAAAAATCCATTTCCATGCCTGAAATAAAGGACTACTGTGTGGAGAGTCACTGTAAACATTAGCAGCTTATTTCTGGCAGCTGGATTTTAACAGGGACGCCTACCAAAAATTTGTGGAACACGACCTTGCATTTCAATAATACCTTTGGTTTGGATAGTTCTAAGAAGTACATAAATGAAAGTCAGAATGTGGGCCAGAGCAAACAGGCCTGTTTGGGGAGGAGAGATGGGTAAGAGGGAGGAGGGACCAAAAATGGTGAAATGAGAACATCTGCTGCAGGAAAACATGTTTGTGCCTAACAAACACGCTGCTTTTGACAAGACTTCATCTACATAGTACACATCCTATGAGATGCTTAAAGTTAAGCAGAACTGGTTTAGCTAGAAAGCAATGGATGCTCAGATTTTCATGGGGTAACTTTGACTAAGATACCAGCCCTTTTTAGATATTTTTACTAATGCAAGCTCATAAAAGTCTGAGGAACTTGTGCATCCTTCCCTAAGCAACCTTGGACTGGCAGCAAAACTCCCTGCATTGGAAAATATACTAATACCTGAATTCAGGCTACAGTTGATTAATCTGAGAGAGAAGTGTATTCCAGGTTCCTCCACACTTCTTTCTAAGAAGACAGATTTAAATCAGATCCAAACCTTTTCAAAGCTGCATCTACCTCTCTGGCTGGAGCTTGCATCTCAACTTGCTACAGTAATACAGACTCACACAGAGAGGACAGGCATCTGTAGGAAAACCTGCGGAGCCTCAAAATTATATCAGTTATACATTTCTGACCTTCTTACCTGTCCCTTGCTAGCAGTGTATTTCTGCCAGGAATGGGGCTGATGACACAGCTTCAAAATGGTTGCATTAAAAAAGAACCCAACCAGCTGCTAGAGACACATTCTCTTCTTTTTCTAGGGCTTGGAAAGGACAATCATCCATTCAGCAGAACTAACAATTCCACCATCCATGAAATGACAGGTTCAAAGTCTGTCTTGACAGTCAGCAGGGTCAGAAAAGTGAATGAGACAGAAGTGCAAGGCCAGGCAGCCAGTGCTTGCCTTGATATTCAGGAGAAGGCATAAAACAGTCAAGTGTAGAAGTCATGACATTTTTATATTGGGAACAGCTATTTTGGAGGGTGCTGAAGGGTTGTCATGGTTCCCTTGACCTCTCTATAGCTGGACACTGTGAGAACAAAGAGAACATACAGATCAGACTGATTCAATAGAAGACTTTCCATTAATTATTATGGCATCTGAGGGTTGAGTCATTAAACTATGCGGCTTTACAGACAGAGTTACAAAAATAGATCTAATAACCCTGTGTCAAGCTCTCTGCAGCATGGTTAAAATGGTTATAAATTCTGTACGATAAGCAGAACGCACACTGATATACTTTGATATCAAAGATGGCAGCAGTTATCTGAGCACAGTCACTCTAGATCAAAAAATCAGTTCTGTAGGTTTTTTCATATATATGTATATATATATGAATGTCCTATCTGTATAACAAAACAAACTCTTATACTTACCAAAATTCTGCAAATAAAGTGGTTTTTTTCACCATCACCACCACAGTCTTTCCCCCCCTCACTTTTCACAGTAAAGCCCCAAACTCTTTGTCAAGAAGGTATAACAAAGCATCTCTGTAAAAACATTCTGATGTGATTTACACTTTTCCCTCTGTAAATTGCAATAAATTTGAAAGCATGCTACTGAAATCCCTCTCTCTGGCATGCAACCAAGGAAGTCCCCTACAGAAAAAAATCAAAACATATGCATGCCAACAAAAAAGCTGCATCTATGCAAATGTACATTCCAACATACTTAAAAAGTAGGTATTTATCACAAGCAGAACCAGGTCTTGACAGACAAGAATATATGCAAATGTTATTCATAAAAGTTAGTTCAAAGCACCCTTAATGTCCAGTTTCCCTAATAACAGTGTGTTATCCTCTATACTCCTCCTTTCCCTGAGGTGATCTGCAATAAGCTCATCAAAATGTAACTCAAACCTCTTGTCTGCTTTGATACCTGAAAGGCCACCACTACCCACTAGGCTGGTCAGCAGTCGGGCACAAGTTGTCATTGTCAGCTTGTAAAACAGAATAAGTTAACAACTGCTTAAGCCATGTAATAGCAGCACCTGAAATCACCTCTCATTAGTTTTGCCTTCCTTTCTCTCACTGCCTTCTCCTTTTGCACACTGTTTGCCGAGACTTTTTCTCAAATTCAGTGGAAATGTATCTCTACATGTGCACCAGCTGCAGTGTGCTTCTATCCTGAGACTGGGAGCAGAAACAAATGGTAAACAAAAGATTAGCAAGAATTAAGAAATGTACATATCCGTGATTAAAGCACCATTAAGAAGATGGAGGTGAATTTCTTGTTTCAGATTCAGGAAGTTTAGCATCTTACGGGTGTGGCCTCATGTCTGAGATAAGTTAAGGTCTAATGAAAGAGATATGCAAAGGCCAAACATCTCAAGTAGATGATGAAATAAACCTTTATTTCAGTGAGCTGGCAGTATCAACCGTGACAGTGAAGGAGGTCTCACTGAAGTTCTTTTCTTTGTATTTAGTAGTAACACAGTATGACAAAACCAAATCTTCAGTGACATTTCGGACTACATAACTGAGGTATGAGCAACCATTAAAACTGTAGCCTGAAAAAGCACAAGCAGAAAATGGGTAAAGAAAAAAATATTTTGATATTTAAAGGCAAAACAAACTGAGTATTCAACAGTATCTCAGGACAACTGTGTAAGCTCAGCAAGTCTCGTTTACAGTATTTCCCAAGGTGTTAGAGCCGTTCAGAAAAAGCCAACTTTGGTCATGGTTATGCACAAGTTTTACTAACGAAAGTATTTTTCCAAGTGTCCATAGCAGGAGAGAATGACCATCTTTAGCTTAAACTTTGCTACGCTTTTCACCTGGACAGTTTGGCACAAGCAGGACATACCTTGCCCAGAAAATGGTAAGTTCACTTAAAAAAACTTCTCATCCTTCTTTGTTCTTCCTTTTCCTTTCTCTTGCTTCTTCAGTGTACTGTTGTGTGCTCCTTGCCCCTTTATTTCTGCTTTTCTGGGCTTGGGGGTTTTCCCCTCCACCCTTATTGAGAGCCAGGCCTGAGATACTGAGCAAGTCCCTTGGCAGCAGTTTCCTCCAGCCCACCAAAACGCAGCAGTACTGGATTTAGGGATGCACCAGTAAATGAGGAGAGCCCTCCATGCTTCCCTCATTTCTCACCACCTGGGCAGCTGAATCCTGCATGGGACCTTCCCCCTAGCTACAATTCCTGAAGAGCAGAGAAGAGAGCATAGGCCCTCTTGCACTCTGCAGGAAATCCAGCACGGGGAAAGGCCAGCAGGGATGCAGTCACCCCAGATTTCTCCCGGCTAGACAAGCCTATCACCTCATCTGCACTTATATGGCAAGAACTTTGGGGCAGCCCTGCATCTTGCATCACCCAGCTCAGCAATGAGCATCCCAGCATTTAGAAATGCTACTACACTGTTAGTGAAGTTGGGTGTGACAATAAACACAATTACTTACTCCCCCGTGTGCCATTTCAGAGGCTTACTTCCAAGAGACTGACACTCTCCTGCTATCCATGCGTAGGTTTCGGAAAGGGGGAACCGTGGAATATATGCCTTCACTTCAAAATCTGTTTTTACAGAGCAGGGAAAAAATACTGCTCTGCACACCAAGACAAGACAGGATCTCTCCACTGTTTTGGGAGTAGATATGGAAATCTGCAATCCTGGTTGCACTGAACACCCCAGAGACCCAGCCCTTGATTTACTGCTGCAAGCTGCCAGCTGTGGAAAGGCAGAACACTGATGTTTAAACTGCTTTCTCAAACTCTTCTGTTTCTTCCTGATAGAAATTCAGCAGCTTGCAGCCTGGAGGATACACCCAACACTTCTGCCTAGGGAACTAACCTCGCCTTCACTCCTCCCGCTTCCTGACAGGACATCTTTTACCAGGAAAGGAAACAACTGTAATTGAGCATGGCAGCAATCCATGTTTCCCCATGTAATCTTAGCAGCAGAAGAAATGGTTTCCCGTAGCTCCTGTAAGCAAGCTGCACCCAGGACCCCCCTCACTGATGCCGCCCATCCTGCCTGCCTGTGTTATCCCTGCAAGCCTTCTCATCTGCAGAGACCATGTGCCTTGTGCTGGCAGAAAGGGGTGGCACCAATAAACTAGCTTAAACAGACACCCCACAGTCATACAAATAATCTAAAACCAGAAAGACTGACTACTCTGAAGCACTTCAGTGAAACCTCAGCTTTTGACTCTTAACAGAGGTACAACGTGCTCGGCCACTGTAGATAGTATACAGGTGAACTAAATATAAAGCTGCTCATGCAAAACTTCATGGTGCTGGGCTCAGGTTTTTTATCGCCTTAACTAAGCCTCTTGAAGTCTCTTTGGAGAGTGTTTTATTTCGGAGCAGTAAAGCACAGTTATCGGGGGTTTCAGTTCATTTAATTAAGTTGAATACAATTATACTCCAGTGGGTCTTAAAAATGCAAGAATCTATTTAAATATTATTTAGATGCATATCTTTTAACTACCACAGATTGCACAGGGCTTCATGTTTATATCAATTAGGGATATCAGCCCAGCAATAAGAATTCCATCTCTTGCCAGCTTATAATCCTTTTCACTCTGGGATCTCATATTTTATTTACTCATTTCTCTTTATCTGTGTACAGTGAAGATGGGCTTTTTGCTTTCCAGTGTGCTCATACTGCTTCATCATTGCCAAAACACTTCCTAAGTAGGCTAAATAGGCCTCTTTCACAAACAAAAAAAGGAATATTTCTGCTTACCAACAGAGTACACCTACAGAGTCCGGGCTTAAATAACTGCGTGGTTGCCATATGACCCAGGTGTTTCAAGCACGTATTTCTCTGAAGTAGCAACACACACTTTATTACTCACAGGAGCTCACCAATAAGCAGGATGCCATGTGCTTGGTTCAAGGAAGTCCCTAAGCCTGTGGCTGCTGTCAGTCTATCGGCTCTGCCCACTAATAAGAGACACAAGGACATCAGACGAAGCTGTATCAGAGGAAGTTCAGATTGAACAAAAGGCTCTTCCACTGAGAGGGTGGTCTATCACTGGAACAGGCTCCCCATGGAAAGCCAGTCACACCATGAAGTCTGTCAGAGTTCAAGGAGCATCTGGACAATGCTTTTATGGTTTAGTTTTAGGTAGTCCTGTGAAGGACAGGGATGTGGACTCAAGTTGGGTCCCTTCCAACTTGAGATATTCTCTATGTTGCTTTTAGTGGAGATAGGATGCATCGCTCAAGTGCTGCACATCACAATGATACACCTGAAACTGAGGCACAAAACAGTTTGAAATGGCTAGAGAGATCATAAAAATCAGAAAACCCTGGTGTCAATGAACCTTCCAAAAAATCACGTCTCTAGAAAACCTGGCAGCTGGTTCTTCCCAACCCAAGGCCCTGAACCACAGGTTGAAAGAAAACAACTGCAGATAAAGATACTTGGACTTGGATAGCAAGCTAAGCCCTCACTTGAGTGACTTCTCTATGCATAGCAACTTGAACATCAAAGGAGAACATCCTGCTAACTAACCATTTGTCAGGACAGTTGTCATGCCAAAGAAAAACATCTCACCTAGCTGTAAAAGCGACAGTAACATGAGAAGAAAGTCCCAGATGGAAGGAGTCTCCTCATGGACTGCTTCTCAGATGAAAGAAGAGACCACAGTCTTGGGGAGCACCAACCCATGAACTCAGCAAGAGGAGTAGGACAACCTATATACCAGGATGCATCTGAAGCAACACAAAACCAGCAGGGAGCTCTCTGAGCAAAAAATGTTATACCACTTTTAACAGTATGCACCATTATCAGTTTCAAAACAAAGGATGTACAGTAAATATAGCTCCTTCATACACAAAGAATTAGGACTTGAAGGGAAACAAAGATTTTGCTGTATGACTCTCTCAAAGGGAAAGGAAAATCACATCTCTTCAAAGCTTGAGAAGTACAAACCAAGACACAAAGGCTGGTTCAGAACGTGTTGCATACAAACAGGGAATCAGAGTATGAAACTGGCTCTAGGAAAATCTCAAATTGCACTCTCATCCCCAGTCTGCTTTAGCTAACCAGCCCCATGCTACAAATTACCCATTCAAAGCATCTGCTGGTAATACCCAGATGGCATAGTTTTAAATGACTCACAGGGACATCAATGGTTACCCACCTACAGTCTGCATTTACCTTTAAGCAAAACCAAAACAAGGCGAAATGAACTAGACACAAAGGCTTACTCTATTCTCTGATATCCCTACTCAGTGCATGAAAAAAGCCTTCTCATTTCAGGACCAGGATTAAATCTCTATTACTTATTTCCCGTGTGCTCTCTGCTGTCCACACCATTCAGTCACCTCCTCTGAGCCTCCACGAAGCCATCCTGCATGCCGACCTTCCCCTGCCAAGGTCCTGGTGCGTGCTTCAGCCATTTCCTGCCATGAAGGCGGCAATTCTTCCTTTCACATGATCCTTCTAAATCCCTCTTCCGAGCAGTTGCAAGTTACCCTTCTCAGCTGGGACTCTTTTCACTTTTCTGGCCACAGAAATACAATTCTGGATACTGAGTCACTGCACCTCCATCCCCTGTCATCCTCCATTTCCGCTTTATATGAGAGGTATTTTCCTAAGAGAGGCGTGAGTCTGGATTTAAAAAAAAAAAAACCTAATTGCTCTGGTTTTTTTGGTTTTTTTTTTGACTATTCAACCCCCCCACAGCAACAGATCTGCCTCAGAAAGGCAGAAGGAGCAGGGAGGAACTGACAAAACTTTGTACCCCCCTTTCCTCTCTCTTTTATGGTAGTTTATAAAATAACTATCTGTAAGCATTTTGCAGTAGTTGTTATTAGATTTGGCAGATGAAAAATGAAGATTTGTACAGTCTTTTGTATTCTAAGTACACTTGAGACAAGGATTAAAACCCAGAAGTAACTTGGCAAAGACTACTTGAAGAAAGCGCAGTTCTTCCAGAGATATAAGGCAACACTGAGAACATCCACCTCTTTTTTTCCCCCTCCTACTTTCAAATTGCACACTGACCAAACCTAGTGAGACTCATCATGACTAGGATAACAAGGATATGCAAAAGTATCCTTTTCCCTTCTCATTTATGCATGGCCACACACCATATGTGGTATGAAGCTATTCTTTGTCACCATCATGCCAGTATTTTGATGAGGTCCTTGACCTTATGTTCTCTGTTAACTTCCTGAGTTTAGACAGCTATCATGCAGAGCTTAGGTTTTACAAAGTTTATCCATCTGCATGTATATACTCAGTCCTTGACACAAAATCTAAACAATACATTGTTGGGTTTGGGCTGAGCAAGAAACAATATACCTCACTGAGCTGAAACATCCCAGTATCTCTTCAATTTGGCACACATCGGAACATGTCACCACAGTGGAGAGGGATTGCACAGGATCAGACTCCAGTTTCTGCTTCATTGTAAAACACTCAGAATGAAGGTAGGTGTAATAAAAAGAGGTAAACAGAATTTTTAATGACTGACAATCCCTTTGCAGCACTACCTACAACTGAGCAGTCTCCACTGCTGAAACAAGAAATGAAATACATCTTTCCTTCAAAACTCTCCAAACAATCAATGGGACAAACCATCACAAATTATGAAAAATAGGCATCTTTCAATTTTTATTTGTACAATGCACAGCAAGCAAGGTGAGAACTTTCACACACGAGCAGGAAAACTGATAGAGAAACGTAGATAATTAAGAAAAGACACTGTGAATTTGCCATTTCCCTCTTTCCTCTATAAGGAAAACACAACCTCAGACAAACCTTAGAGAAGGATGGTATGTTAAAAAAAAAAAAAAAAACGTCCAAAGAATTTGCCATGTACAAAGACTCACAACATGCCCCACCAGCAGGAAATCTGCCTCTACTCAGCCCTTTTTCTTCAGTGAAATGAAAACAGGCAGACCTAAGGAAACACACCCACACACCCAGTGGGGGAAGAGAGAGATGCCTGCTTTGCAGCCACACCAGTGCTGCAGCTGTGCAGAGACATCAGTGCCTGAACACCTTCACTGTGGTACCTGGAGCTGCCTCTGCTGTCAATACTTTTCAGGGCACATGAGCAGCTGGCACACAGCCTGCTCTTACTTCTATTAAGATCAGTGGCAAATTGCAAGTGACCTCAGGGATAGCAGGAACAGAAACAGCTTCTGTGGTGATCTCCCACTGTGTTTGCTGTGCTGAAAACACCACACATTTATATGCCAGCGAAAAGCAAATACCTGTTCTGTGCCTAATTAGCCCTCAGTCTGACACAAAGCATCATGTAAGTCGAACAAAGATCAGGTGAGAGAAACTGGCCAACATGGCTTACTGCCACAGGCACTAGCATCCCTATTCTACTGCCCATCAGCTCCTGTAATTTCTTGGTATCCCTGCTGCGACAGCTGTCTGTGAGGTTTCGATTGCTTCCTTAACTTTCAGAAGAAAAATTTCCTCACCTTACCAGCTTTTTTAGGTTTGAAATACAGTATCTTTAACTAGTCCTCTGATGAAATGTTGCACAGGGGAATCTGTTCTCCCCAACCTTTATATAAAACATGACATATTCCCACACACACTCTGAACCATTGTGTTTTTAAAGCGTAAACGTATGGTCATCTTGAAGATGGAAACCTGAAGACAGGAACCATGACTGACATATAACATGCAGTCTGCCCCTACCTTTTCCTGCCTTACATCGGTTATTTATGAATTCTAAGGTGGGAAAGAAACCTAATAATGGAGTGAAAATCACAACCTGCAAGTTCTGGTGCATATTATGTATGGATACAAACACACATGTAAAAAACCAGGGTTTTTATTTGCATCCTCAGAGATTATAAACGGCAGTTTAAATGCAAAGCATTTATCATCAGCATTAAGAGCTACTATACTAAGCTGGCCACTGAAAGCTTCAAAATTCACAAGTATTAAAAAACTATTCTGTATAACAGAAGGCTATATTAAGTCTACACAGTGATATTGACAACAATAAGAAACATGTCTAACATGGATGGTGAAAATGGATGAGCCTGAATTTAACAATAGAAAAGTATTTTCAATTTGCACTCCACTCCATCCCTAGGACTGCTCTAGAAATTTCTGGTGCAAAAGCCCTTTTTGGCCGAGTTGCAATATGCAGGAAGCTTCTGCTGGAAGACTGTAAGCACAGAACTCAAAGAGAAGGAAAGTGTTTCAGAACTGTAACACATACAGATAAACAGATAATAAACAGGAAGAACACAAACATCCAAATATCCCACCAGTTTTAAGTGCATAAAACCCACAGATTCTTCAGCAATGAAATATCATTTCTAAAGGTGTATATTATGACTGGTAAGATAATACTCTGGCAAGCAAAACACCTTAAAAGCCTGAAACGCCTTTTTTTCTGAAGTGCAATGTAATGCTATGCAATGAGCTCTAGCACGTGTTTTCATCTGAGCTCCAGCTGTGGATGTGTACTCACTGAAAGAACTTCTAACACTGCCACCATGGTGCAATGAGCTCTCATGTTTCCTCCATTGAGTTGGACTGGGGTTACACTCAAGCAAAAGAGCAGGCTCTACAGAGCAGGGTCAAATTAGTGCTGGCATTGAAAGGACCAGGAGGCTACACTCATCTGAACTTTTGAAGGAATGACAAAAGTTGCATTTTTCTTTCTTCTTAAAAGCCTACAGGCCACACACTGCTCCACTATAAATAAACTTTGTGCCTTAGGCTCCTGAAGTTTTCGTGTAAACAGTCCAGAAAGTAGACCCTTTATCTTTTGTTTCTCTCTTTATCTTTTGTTTTCATCATACCTATCAGCACTGCATAAAGCATCTTCAGTTGCAGATGAGAGGGTTAGGAGCATCTCACAATCAAGAGATTGCTCATGTACTCTCAATTTAATATTTTAACAAACATGGTACTGTTTCCACTACCATTTATTGACTTGTCATGCTTGCTGAAAAGCTTTCAAGGTATTGCTTTTATTATCACAGTAACCCTGATCTCCTTTACACTCCCACACACAAAGAATATACCGAAGGTGGAGAACACTGCTGTGAGATAAAATATTAGTAGGCTGTTACCAAAGAGCAAAAAGCACTGTATATCATCATAAATAAGTGACAATAATGAAACACAAAAGGATGTATTACCATGCTCGTCTGCTTCAATATGTGTGTTTACGCATGCATGTAAAAACCACTACAGTTTTTCCATCTGGAGGCCTGATGGTGCAAACTGATCTCAAGAGTGTATCCCCATGTCCATGCAGGGCCACAGGGAAGACAACTGAGCAAAGTCTCGTGGGCTTGTAGCAGAGCAGACCTGCAACAGCACTCCAACCAGATCACACTCAAACTGCTATATGGATATTAGAAAGCAGTTCTCCAATTTACTGAATGATTTCCCATAAAAAAAGTCTGAAAGTGTGATTTATAAATAATTGTTGCTTATATTCTTAAGCTTGTCTATCCATTTTTCCAGTTATACCTTGCTTAAAACTGTTTTCCAGATAGGTTATACAATCTCCACTCTCAATTTCAAACGCTTCATAGGAAATATGCCTCTAAAACTAGTACATAGCACAAAAATGCTTATCCAGGTGTTGTTAAAACTTAAACCATTAAGTATTTTATTATACTAATCTTAGTTCAAATAAAACCAGCACATTGTATCTCTCTGCTTCGAAACATGTCAGTAGACACGAAAGGTCTGCCATTACAGTAAACCAGGAAAAATGTTCCCCTCATCTCAAGAAGATCAAAGCAGAGCCAGTGCCCACACCATCGCTACTGAACTGTGGTGGGGGCAGCACCTTTTGTTTTTAAAGGAGGTATTTTCAATAATGGAAATCTGGGTTGTGAATGCTGTAATTTTTCCTTGCCAATGGGACAGTTAAGTCGTCTGATGTCAGGGAGAAATAAAAGCCCTTAGTATTTCTTTACCTAATCACACAACATGTATCTACATACATTTTAATGGAGAACATGCCTTTATAGTAGAAACTTAATTTTTACAGACTTACACATATTAAACTCAGTTCCTCCTTTATGCTCATTTTCTCATGAAAAACCTGTAAGCCATATCCTTGCAAAGCCACCTCAGTATTCCCACAGTCACAACCACCTTCCTCCTCCTCCCACCACCAATAATGGCATCAGACAAAGCAGCAGGTTCATTAGTCATCGGCTATGTCAAGAAATCACAAAGAGGAAAATTGTTAGCAGCACTTCATATTAACACAGGTATTGCAACAAATCACTTTGCTGGGTCACTACAAAGTAATTCTTATTCATCCTGTGTTACTGAAACTGCTGAAGTCTGAGAACAACATGTGCTCTATACCATTAATGCTGTGACAACAGGGCAAGTGGAAAAGGAAAAAGTCAGTGCTGCTACATGAAGGAAAAGCTACAACTATAGATTCCAAATGACAAGAGGGTGACCCAGAAAGGTGCAGGAAGCAGGACTGAGAACACCAGCACTGAGCACCCTGTCCTCCGCAATGACACCTCTGGAGGGAAAAAAATCCTGAAGGAGCAGAGCTCAGAGCCAAAGCTGGAGCAGTTCAGCCTGGGTCTGGAAGAGGAGATTCTGACTCAAACACCCTTGCCCCAGGCACTGCCCGTTCCCTCCATCCCTCGGCCCTGTGCCATGTCCAGCAGTGACCCCACTCTGCTGTGCCCCATTCACATGCCTTAGCCACTCTGCTCCTGCTTGCACACCACACTGTGCAATCAGCACTAACTTACATAGATTTCTAGACAGCAGCAGAGTAAGTCAGATTAATCACTATCTAGTTCTGTAAAATGTCATTTGCTCTGAGATAAACTCTTATTTTCACAGTGTTTCACCTAACTGTAGAAAAAAGTAACCAACATGTGTAGCGTAATACATTGCATTCCATGCAGTAAAAATCCTTTAAGTGTTCATGTGCAACATTTTTTCATTTTCCACACAAATTTTCACATTTTCTTTCTGTTTAGAGCCTGTCATTTTTTCATATCCACAAAAAAAAAAAAAAAANTTACAGCAAATTCTGGCAATATGGTATTCCACTACTCCTGAAAAAACAGAGTGTGGTTGATTAACTTTCAAAAGGTGAAAAAAGTATGAAGAAAAAGAGTATTTTCAAGTTGGTATTCAGAGCAAACCAGCAAGAGAAAGAATTTGCTTTCAAGAAAAAATGAAGAAGGCACCAGAATCAAAAACTCTTATCATTCCTGACCGTGTTGTGGGACTAAACTCTGATGGAGACATCTGTTTTATGTGCCCTGACATGCAAGAAAAAGCCTAGACCAAAGGTTATCTCTATGAGCTGTCTTTCTTCATAAAAGGATTAGCACTACTGGGCATAACATTGCATGAAAAGGAAAAGGAGATGCAACAGGTTAAGTTTAAATTATAAAATTGAATCCAACACCTAAGCTGACAGTCAGTTACTCTCTGTTTTGATTTCTTTATTTGAAAGCAAAATATACTCTATGGTTTTGTAAAATAGAAAAAAAACAATATCTGATAGTTTGAAAGCACAGGCCAGGCCTTCTGGGCTTATCCTTATTGTTGCAACTGGGATATGCTTTTAAAATGTACTCTAAAGTAGAAGTCGAACAGAAATGTTTTGAATAGGAATGTCCCAAAGCACTTTTTGAGCTAAATACACAGTGCTGCAGCCACTTTGCTGACACATCGTCAATAAAAATCAGAAAAAGCGAGTATATTTCCTTTTCAAAAGCACATTCTACCTGGAGCAGCTACTGAGTTGCCTTGCTTTTCCACAGAGCCATGCTGGGTGCCCATGGCTTCAGCTGGAGTGCCCTCTCTGTGCCAAGCAGACATCAAAGACACAGAGTCACTCAAGGAGGCACTGGGAGAGCAATGGAGAAGAGAGATTTCCACAGGTCACAGAGACCTAATGATGGTTTAAGGAAGAGCAATTCCAGAAGAAATCTTAGGCTGGTGTGAGCTGCCACAACTACCTCCTGGCACTCCTATGACTGCTTTTATCTGTCAGGGATCTACTTCCCTGATCTCTTTAGATATCCAGGCTCCCTAGCTTAATATCAAGATCCCCTTCCCAAACTATGTTAGCCAGTATATAATTACATGTTATCCAGTGACATTATCAGCTGGCATCTTTCTCTCTTTTGGTTCATTTCTTTATTACTTTGATATGAAATTCAAATAGTCACTGAAATACAGAGAGCAAGATACATAATATATGTAAATAGCAGGGCTCCCAGTACAAAGCCAAGTGAGCTTTATTGCCCTCAAAACACTCTTTAGGTAACAGCAGATGGTGGGAAAGCACTATTTTTTTTTAGCATAACTGCAAAATATAATAAAAAAAAAAGTATTTTGTTTCAGCTGTTCTGATTCAGCAGTTTGAAACAAGAAACTAGCTATCACTTTGAAATGAAAAACTAGAATGACTTCCGATTTCACAGCATCTCTTTCAAGTCCTGCTCTATCTTTTGCATCTTGGTCATTGAAGAGAAAAGCTCCTCATGCAAATAAGGCACTTTCTTCAGTGATATTCCTGCTCTATTAAAACTGATCAGACTTCTGCCAGTGATTTCATTAATGTCAGGATTTGATCCAACCATATGTTCCTATGTTAGAAGGAAGACCTTCCCATAAGCAAGAGAGGCACTCAAGTGTCTTTCCTGTACTAAGGTCAGTGACCCATGTTTTGAAAGCACATCTTTAGAAGAATAAAGTTCACAATTTTCTCTTCATGTTATGATTTGTTCTCAGATATTCAGAGACTCAGCAACAGTTTGCTAGCACCACATCAATACATGATTCTACATCAAAATTCCATTTTTATGGCATTGAGTTTTCATGATGCAGAGAATTTCTGTATTGCTACCCACAATCCACCTCTTTCTAAAACATTAGTGCACTTCCACCATCCATTGTTGCTTTGAAACACTGAAAATTCTAATTATCCAATACATTCCAACATGTGGTTGCTACAGCCTACTCAAAAGCTTTTAGGTATAATTTTGTTATCTAGCAAGCTCCATTAACAGCACAAATAGCTTTAAGGTGCTAATACCAAAGCTGCACCTATGGAATATTACATTAGAAAAGTGCAAGAGAGAAATACCACATTTACTTCAGCAAGATCCTAGTACAGCTGCAAGTACACTCAGTATCTGTTAAGTATAGAGACCTATTATGCGACTTCAAAGTCCATAAAATATGCTGCTTACAAGCAGTACTTGACAACTATTTGCTTCCCCTCAGGACCTGGGATCTGCCATCACAAGTTCCTGCTAATGAGGTCCTATTTTAAGGAACCTAACTACAAATACACAAAGAATGAAATATATTTATCCACTGAGTGAGAGGGGCTCAATTTGTATATTAAATAACTTCAGTACTGAGTATCAGCTGGGCTGACATCTGTGGCCTCTTCTAATCCAGCACCTAGAGCAGATACCACCAGGCTCCACAAGGGTTCCAGCAGGGCCAATGGGGGGAAGGTATCACTCTTCTTCCCCACTGCTCTAACTACTTGATATGAGGAGGGCAGAATCAGGCATTTCATCACTTTTAAGATCATATTTTTCACTGAAAGCACAGCAAAGTAGTGGAACAGGCTGCACAGAGAGGTTGGGAAGTTTCTGTCCCTGGAGGTTTTCAAGACACAGCTGGATAAAGCCCCAAGCAACCTCACCTGGCTTCAGAGCCCTCCCTGATTCAGTTCGAGGACAGGCTAGATGCTGCCTGAGGTCCTTTCTCTATCACTCTACAGGCATGGCTTAAGAATGCCATTTTCTCTTTCATTCAATGAGCAAACTTTAGATGATCACCTTTTTTCATTTTGTTCTAGTTTTTCCTCCCAAGATCATAGAATCATAGAACAGTCTGAGTTGGAAGGGACTTTAAGGATTATCTAGTTTCAACCCCTCTGCCATGGGCAGGGACACCTTTCGCTAGACCAGGTTGCTCAACGTCCCCTCATCCAACCTGGCCTTGAACACTTCTGGGAGTGGGGCATCCACAACTTCTTTGGGCAACTTGTGCCAGTACCTCACCACCCTCACAGTAAAGAATTCCTTCCTAATATCTAACCTAAACCCATCCTCTGACAGTTTAAAGCCATTCCTCTGTGTCCTGTCACTACATGCCATTGTAAAAAGTCTCTCTCCACCTTTCTTGTAGGCTCCTTGCAGGTACTGCAAGGCTGCAATTAGGCCAGCCCAAAGCCTGAAGCCTCCAGGCTGAACAATCCCAATTCTCTAAGCCTTTCCTCACAGGAGAGGTGTTCCATCCCTTCAAATATTTTGGACTTACTCTAACAGGTTCTGTTCCTGTGCTGAGGACCCCAGAGCTGGATGCAGTACTCCAGGTGGGGTCTCACAAGAGCGAATCTCGTCTCTTCTCTCCCGCCTCTCTCCTCCTGCTAATGCATTCCTTCTGTAGCTTTCAAGCTGTTACAGGACCAACCTAGCCAACCTATCACTGCACCTACTTCTTCATTCACAGAGCCATTCCCACTGAATGTCTACCTCTGTGCTCTAAACAGTTTGGATCATCAACTGCTATAAATCCCAGCAATTTAAGACCCATACTCTCACATAATTGACAATGCAAAAGTAAGCCAGCTATACAGGCCTCTGATGAGGCGTCATGGACCACAACCAACCACCTACAGACTTCCATTTGGAAGCCACAACCATAGTTTTACTGCTTGCCTTCTGCAACACAGGTTTGAAAGGGACAAAACTCTATGTACCACAAAGAAGAGCAGTGAAAATGGCACTGGAGCTACCTCTACCTTACCTTCAAATGAGGACCGAGCACTAAACAAGTTTATATTGAGTTCATATTAAGACCTTATTTAGCAGCCTCGAAGATCAGAAACTCTTTAAAATAAAATCTAAATCTGAAGAAAGCTGACAACCTGCAGTTAGAAGAGCTTCTGCCTTCTAAGTTATTCTATGAGACCCAACACAAGAGTGTCTTCTCATATTTTCAATTGTGTTGCAACACAAAACACTGATGAAAAAAGAGATAATAGTGCTGGTGATGTTCACAACTGATATAAACCAGCAACTTCACACTCACAAGATGATGCCTATCTAAAGCTGACCAACTCTAAGACAAATGACTTTAGCATAGTTTCATTAGAAGACAAAAAATAACTAAATAGGTTTATTTTCTCAGGAAGGAAACTAGCTTGAACAGCCAAAAGAAACCTATTCAAGCTATTAGTTGTGTGAGAATCAGATCTTTTTCTGCACTGAGCTTCAGCATGCTAGGCTGTTGGTCTGGCCTCCTCAAACACTCCTTCCCGGACATCCAATAGCACTCTGCTCTTACTAAATGCAGTACTGAAACCTGCCAGGAAAAGAGAGAAAGAGACTGTTCATAAAGTACCAACTGTGTGCTCTCTACAAACTGGCAGAACTGACTCTGCTTGCATTCTTAGATTAAAACCATTAACAGTGAAAAAGTGTACACAGTTGGGTGCTATTAAACTGAATGTCATGTCAATGGAGAATTTCTCTGAAGAAAAAGAACGAGGCAGGTTTTTCAATCTGACTTTGAATATTAACAATAAAGTCCATGTGGTAAAAAGAAATGCAGCATGAAATGCTAATTTAGTTCTCTGTTCAATTCCATAACACTTCCAAATTAGATCCTACAGGTTAACCATTCATTACGTTCCACAGAAGTTTTCCAAAAAGTATTTCTCATAATATTCTTGCATGTCTGCTGGTTAAATGTTAACAACACGCATCAAGCCTATTCATTTGCTTTTAAAATGAATAAACAGGCACTCCACTGTTGATTACCACATTCCTGTATCACTGGAAAGCTGCCAGCTCCAGTACATATATAACATTAGTATTTGTTTTTTTGCTGAGTGGCAGTCCTCTGCGGTAATTACCATCTTGCACCTAAAGTAAATATTATTCTCTCGCTGCAAGTAGAAATAAAGGATTGACTCTTCCTGTATTTTTACTGTTTGCCATCCAGTCCATCCTGTCGGTACGCTACGTGCCCATTAAACGTAATTCCTTGAGCCCTCGTTACTGGGGCCATCTCTTTTGTCTGTAACCAGTGAATTACGAGGATTAGTCCCTCCTCAGAAGATCAGCGGCGCAGAAACTCCGCGGGCCGTAACCGAGCAACTCGTCTCCAAAAAACTACCGGGAGTGAGAGCTCCAAGGCCGGCGCCCGGGAGCGCCGCGGGACCCAGGGCAGCGCTGCGGGACGGGCGGCCGTGCCCGGGGCACCCGCGGGAGCGCCCCCCACGCGGGGGGCTTCACCCCGAAACACGGGCGTGGGGTGCGAGGGCTGCAGCGACACCACCTTCAGCCCAAACTGCACTGAATCCGGCCGCACGCCGGAGCGACCCGGGACAATGCGCCCATTGATGCGGCTGAACCGGCGCTCCCTCCCGGGTGTGTCCCCGCCGCTGCCCGGCGGGGCTCGGCGCGGCCGATCCGCCCCTTCTACCCTGACAGCCCCGAGAGCTCTACTCCCTCACTGCCGCGAAGGTGGCCACCGACGGACCACTTGGCTTTACCCGTGGAGTTAGTTTTCCCGGGACGTACGCACCAGCACGGCGAGGGCGGGCTCCGACTCGGGGGAACTCCGCAGCAGGTGCCGGGGAGACCCGGCGGAGGCTCCGCAGCCCCCCAGCCCCGTCCCGCTGCAGGCTGTCCCGCTCCCAGCCCCGTCCCGTCCCGTCCGCACTCACCAGGATGCCCATCACGTCCGCCCAGAGCTGGGCGAACACCTCCGAGGTGCCGCTGTCCGCCGGGCCGGCGGGGCCGTCGTCCCGCTGCCCCTCCAT
>VXBX01001586.1:17920-29384 GCA_013400415.1 Scytalopus superciliaris
TCTGCCTGTCACTTTTTCAGGTAGCAATTCATAAGACAATATGGGTTTATAAATATTGTAACAAAATATAAATTTCTAAGTTACATACAATAAGTCTTTTTAAATAGCACAAGTTACAAGAAGCTGAAACGTAAAAGTATCCTCAGTCTATACATAATCAAAAAAGAACACAGGAAAAGCAATTATGATTTAGTTCATGTCACAATTTTAACTTAATGTGACTTAATTAGAATAGTAAAAATCTATGTACAAACACTGAGCAATTAACTATCAGCTGTAGCAGCAGTCTTACTGACAAAGATGCATCTATAGTGTTGAGTGCTACCTTCAGGAATTTTCAACACAAAACAAGTAATTTTATCTTCAGTTGTAGCAAACAGATTTTCCTATTAAAAATCAGCTTTTAATGTTTTAAGACTGCTTCAGAACTATTAAAATTAACAAGTACATTAAAATATCCATTTGAATAAACTGCTATATAATAAACATGAATACACTCACTTTAAATTGAACATTCTTACTAAGGCAATTAATGCCATAAGTATTCTATATCCACAAAACAGCATTTCAGTTCTATCTACTGATTATTCAATTAGTCCAAGAACCTTTAGCAGTCTTCATTAGTATTTTAAATCAAGTATTCCCTTATTCCCTTCTGCCCCACTCTCATCCTTCTGTAGAAGAGAATTTAAGAACTCTGTTCTTCAAATGCAATAAACCATTTTGATTGCCACAAGTCAGCAGAAACTGTACTGCTAGACTTTATAAAGAAATCAACACCAACTTCAATATTGAACATCTTGAGCCCAGATACAATGTAAGTGTCTTACTTTTAAAAATGAAGGTTTGATAGATAAATGCTCCTCAAGTGTCAAAAATTATGTATTAAAATATTCTGGCACTAGTAATTCCTCTTGATTCTGAGGGTATTAATACTCAAGAAGCATTCATAAGGAACAGTTCCTCAAGACAATCACCACAAAGATATATGCCTACTTAATACAAAGTAAATAAATTGTCAGCTTCTGTTAAAGTCAGTTGTATCCAGTGTTACTCTGCAAACATACCTGGCTCGATCTCTGTTTTTGGTGATACTTTCTCCTCTCTCGAAATGCTCATTTCTGTCATTTGCTGCATTACAGGCAAAGCGGCAACAAGCACATTTCTGTTTACATACAGTGAAATGGGTGATTACATTAGTTCTGAGTACATAATAAGAGCTTAAACTGTCAAAATCCATCAAACTACCCAATCAGTTATTATTGATACATGTTCCCATGTTCCTGACCTGTACTTTGATCTCTCTTCCCTAAAGGAAACTAGGCAAACTGTAGCAAATATTTCCCCAGATAAACCAGAAATGTCCTTGTAAATGCAGTAGTCCAACACCAAACACTAGTTCTCAGTTATAAAGATTCATAAAGCACTGTAAGGTGCACTGTCACTTTTTCCTCTGCAGAAACTCTGTAATAGGGCAATTTTACTGAAATGTTACTCTAACTTGCTATATACTCACAGTTCATTCAAACCACAAAATAATTACCTTTTCTGATGAAGGGTCTAGAAATCAAGTCTTATGAGGAGCAGCTGAGGGAACTGGGGTTGTTTCACCTGGAGAAAAGGAGGCTCAGGGGGACCCTTATTGCTCTCTACAGCTACCTGAAAGGAGGTTGTACTGAGGCGGGGGTCAGTCTCTTCTCTTAAGTAAGAATTGATAGGACAAGAGGAAATGGCCTCAGGTCACACCAGGGGAGATTTAGATTAGATATTAGAAAAAAATTTCATCACCCAAAGGGTTTTCAAGCATTGGAAGAGGCTGTCCAGGGCAGTGGCTGAGTCACCACCCCTGGAGCGATTTAGAAGACTGGTAGGCATGGCACTTAAGGACATGGTTTGGTGGTAGACTTGGCAGTGTTAGGTTTGTGGTTGGACTCAATGATCTTAAGGGTCTTTTCCAACCTAAATGATTCTATAGTCTTACCTTGATTTTCCAGATGTGCTACTAGCAGTACCTTCACACTTGCTTAAGCTAGTGTCTGCTCTCTGTACAGATGCAGACTCTGAGGTAAGACTGTTTGAACCACTAGCTGCCCCTACATAACAGAAATTTGAGAAGTTAATTATAAGCAAAGTATAGAATACAAGTTAGTCAAGTAGTTCTGATACAGTTATGAACCATTTCCAATAATTCCTCATTCTACTGCATCTTCTTAATTAAAGACAGACTATATTGTTAATGACCAAAACACAGGGATTGTATAAGAACACAATTGTAGCAGTGGGTAAGTAGAAATCCAAATTAAGGTTCAACACCAAGTGGGCCACAATACATTACACAAAAAAGCATTTTTATTGTGATTTAAAGTATTATCCCCTTTGATATTTATAGTTTTAGTATGCAGCTATCAGAAGATCTGAAATACATTCTGTGATTCCTCTCATCACCTATACATTATATTTTCAAGACACACAAAAAAACCCCACGTCTCAAACCTTTACCCATTGGGCTGATTCTACCACTATTCTGCTGTCGCTGAAGATGTTCTTTGTAGCAAACAGAACACATCCCATTTGTCCTAGGATTTCCATAAAATCCACATCCTGTACTACACAGCATGGGCCCTGGTGTCTGGTTTGTCTCTTGAGCCATTTCAATGCTGTAAATAAAACCAAGAACTGCATTAAGAACTGGCATTTCACCAAAATCAATTACAGGGTTATAGAACTGAAGTATGTTTGCTTACCTTGCCCACAAAAAGTGATATCAGCATTTTTAAAGATGGCTATATGGATGTTAATATGTAATTCAATACTTCAATTGTATTGATAAGTAACATTGTCAGGAACATCTAAGAGAGGTAAAAAACATTATCATAGTTTAGTAGATTAACCTTGGCTGGATGCCAGGTTCTTATTAAGGTGCTCTATCACTCCCCCTCCTCAACTGGACAGGTGGAAAAAGAGACAATGAAAGGCTTGTGGGTCGAGATAAGGACAGGGGAGATAATTCACCAATTACCATCAGGAACAAAACAGACTCAACTCGGGAAAAATTAATTAAATTTATTACCAATCAAATCAGAGTAGGATGATGAGAAAACAAAACCAAATCTTAAAACACCTTCTCCCCACTCCTCCCTTCTTCCTGGGCTAAACTCCACAGTTTTTCTATTCCCCCACCCCTCCATCCCCCAGTGGCACAGGGAATGGGGGTTGTGGTCAGTTTGTTGCACATCTCTGCTGTCCCCTCCTCCTCACATTCTTTCCCTGCTCCAGTGTGGGGTCCCTCCCACAGGAGACAATCTTCCACAAATGTCTCTGACATGGGTCTTTTCCACATGCTGCAGTTCTTCACAAACTGCTTCAGTGTGGGTCCCTTCCACCTTTTCTTTCCGGGGGTATAGTCCTTCAGGAACAGACTGCTCCAGCATGGATCCTTCCCAGGGTCACAATCCTGCCAGCAAACCTGCACCAGCACGGGCTTCCCTCGGTTACAGGCCCTGCTCCAGCATCTGGAACACCTCCCTCCCCGATCTTGGGAGTCTGCAGAGTTGTTTCTCTCACATATTCTCACTCCTCTCTTCCAGCTGCTGTTGCGCAGCGGTCCCCATCCCCTTCTTAAATGTTATCGCAGAGGCCCTATCACGATCACTGATGGGCTCAGCTTTGGTCNAAACTCCACAGTTTTTCTATTCCCCCACCCCTCCATCCCCCAGTGGCACAGGGAATGGGGGTTGTGGTCAGTTTGTTGCACATCTCTGCTGTCCCCTCCTCCTCACATTCTTTCCCTGCTCCAGTGTGGGGTCCCTCCCACAGGAGACAATCTTCCACAAATGTCTCTGACATGGGTCTTTTCCACATGCTGCAGTTCTTCACAAACTGCTTCAGTGTGGGTCCCTTCCACCTTTTCTTTCCGGGGGTATAGTCCTTCAGGAACAGACTGCTCCAGCATGGATCCTTCCCAGGGTCACAATCCTGCCAGCAAACCTGCACCAGCACGGGCTTCCCTCGGTTACAGGCCCTGCTCCAGCATCTGGAACACCTCCCTCCCCGATCTTGGGAGTCTGCAGAGTTGTTTCTCTCACATATTCTCACTCCTCTCTTCCAGCTGCTGTTGCGCAGCGGTCCCCATCCCCTTCTTAAATGTTATCGCAGAGGCCCTATCACGATCACTGATGGGCTCAGCTTTGGTCAGCAGCAGGTCCATCTTGAAGGTGGCTGGCATTGGCTCCATCTGACACAAGGGAAGCTCTGTGGCCCCCTGGCTATCAAAACCTGACCACACAAACCCAATACACACAGTAATACTGAGAAGCAATATAATTATCAGACACCAAACTTGTGTGCTCAGGTTATGATCAAATTGAGTTAATTGGCCAACAAAAAATTGATTCACAACCTCTGAGCACTTACAGCATAGAAAAAACCCAACAAAACAACCAAATCACAGCTAGATGGGTAGAACAAGGAAGACCAAGGTTGGATCTACTAAACAGTTCTGGTAATTAGCATAGTTTATCTTTGCAGACTCTAAAAGAACTGCTCCACTTTTTCAGTCATAGTGATCTTGCATCATTTTGATGCTAATCCCATTAGTAGCAGTTTGTACTTTCATGACATTTGTTAAACAGAAAAAAAACCCAAAACACTGAAGGATGGGCAACAATCATTTTAAGACTGTATTTTATATCTTTAGAGGATGTTTCTATAACAAGTCCTTTAACTTGGTTTAAACTGTATACAAAGCCCAATACTAAGTATTAACTAGCAACAGCATACATACAATAAACCCTCAAAAGAGATGATCCAAAAGCATTTCTGAAATAAGCTTAGACCAGATCTGTCTTCCAAGAGAAGTAAAACTATTTTAGACTGTTGAATACATTAATTTACACAACTCATGCATTTCCAAAAAGCCAGTTAAATCTTTTTGTCTTTAAGAAATAGGCAGACTTCTGCATCTCCCAAAGGTAGATAATTCTAACCCTCATCTCTGCCATCAACTGCAAAAGTTAGGAATAAAAACACTTCACCAGCAGTTAACCACTGCAAAACAAGGCTAGTAAAAAAACTGATATAGTAACCAAATCCTTAGTTCCCAATGGCAATAAAACTACAATATAGAAATCAAGCAATCTACTACAAATTGAGGGCACACTTGTCCTCTAAAAAATTTAGATTTAGTGAAAGTACTGCCTATAGCACTTGGAGACATTTTAGTGAAAGAGGAAGGCAGTAATCTGGAGTTTTAAGGGCAACCACAAAACAGGATATTTGTCTGCTGATGCTCATGAAAACTAAAGCATACCAAGTGTTAATTAACTCTAGGGTATAAAGAAATACTTTTTATAACTTAAAAAAGTCACACTACAAGCTGTAACCATATATATCAACAGTATGAGAACCATAATTGACAGCAGCATTTGTCTAGTTAATCTAAACTTCTAGGATCAAAGTAAATCAGCAGCTGGAGAAAGTAAAATCAATCTGCCTGCCTGCTGGTGGTCACAGGCCATCAACAACTTATACCTGTGATTCAGTACTACAAAGCAAACTCAAACTTATTCTGATATACCTCAAAAAAATTGCAGTTTTACAGCCATACACCAATCAGTGGATGCAACAGAAAATCTAAGACCTTAAAAAAAAACCCAAAACAACTCATCTTTATTGTAGCTCCATGTTATTATAACACAAATAAAGACTGGACTTCTGCCCTTATTATGTGCAGGTACAGTCAAAGCACTATCAAAAGTGCTAACACATACACTATCACCATCAATCTCAATTAACTTGCTCCACTTTCAAATTAGCATGTTACTAAGTTTAGCTTTAGGCATTAATGCTGGTATTAGCATATTACAAACAAGAGTTTATAGCTCTCTGTCAGCACAGTCCTTCACTACTTGAAATTCATGCTGCTAATTAAAAGATCAAGTTGTTATCCAATACTTAAGAAATTTTGCTTTTTCACTCTTTAAGGTCCAGGTATCACCTGACTAGGTTATAATATACTTTCCAGAATTTAATCTAATAAGCAGGACACTAAAATATGTCATTTAATATTTTGAATCAACAGTGAAAGTGAAGTTTTCAGAAAAGACAGATTACAAACTTCTCCAATTCTTCCCTACAAACTTTTCTACCAAGATCAGTAAGTACCTAAAGCCTTAAAAATTCAGTTCTACTAACCTTAGAAAACAACCTAATACCATTATGTATCTGCTTTTCTGAACTTTTCTCAGAAACTTGGGTCACATGGTTGAGCACCTTAGCTTCTGCCTGTCACAAGGCTGCAGTGTGACAGACTAATCTAAAGGCTCAGACACAGGGGCCTCAGAAATCAGCTCCTATTTATATCTCTGAAGGCTGCCAACTCCAACAACCCACAGAACTGAAACAGCCAAGCATGCACCTGCTGTAAGAGAAAAATATGAAATTCAATTAATGTGACTACAGCTTCTTTTCTATAGGAAAAGAGAGTGCAGATACTTAAATTCAATCAAGAAAACCACCTCTGTGATGCTGCATTATCTCAGACATTTTCATCTCTATTTCACAGCAAGAACAAAAAAACTGACTGTGATCAGAGACCTAACATATTACACTCACAACCTTACAAATACATTCCCCAACCTTTTGGTTGAGTGGTTATAACCAAACGTTTGCAAAAAAATATAATGATCTCTCCTAGTCCCCAAAAGAGCAAGTCTTAACGCTCAGAGATGTCCCTGTTTAACCCTGACTTCCCAATATAAAAAGGAGCTATTTTTTTCAGCCTGTTAACTCAAACAGTAATTTACACCACTGACCTTCAGGTACTGGCAAGTTTACCCAGCCAAACTAAAAGGGGAACATAAATACTTTGTTATCATTAAAGTTAACAGACTCTCATAACTAAAACAGCTTTTCAGTTCCAAATTACAACTAAGCTGAAGCATAGTCAACTCTAATAACAGCAGATATTTAGATTATTTGAGCAGCAAATATAATTAAGCTTTTGTGCACACTGAGTGCACTTCCAAGAAACTACAACTTATGAACGATGTGAAGTACATAATAAAAGCACTTCAAGTTGCCCTAATATTTCATAGACTCATAGAATGGTTTGGGTTGGAAGGGATCTTAAAGACCATTTAGTTCCAACCCTCCTGCCATGGGCAGGGACACCTCCCACTAGACCAGGTTGCTCAGGGCCCCATCCAACCTGGCCTCAAAGACTTTCAGGGATGAAGCATCCACAATTTCTCTGGGCAACTTGTTCCAGTGTAGTACCACCCTCACAGTCAAGAATTTCTTCCTAATATCTAATCTAAACCTATCCTCTTTCAGTTAAAAGCCATTCCTCCTTGTCCTATCACTCCATGCCCTTGTAAAAAGTCCCTCTCCAGCCTTCTCAGAGGCCCCCTTTAGGTACTAGATTCATTTAATTACTTCATATAGTAAAGGGAATACAAATACTAACTAATTTTAAATCAATAATAAAACCTTATAATTGAGTCATTGATGTGACTAAACTGGCTGGTTAATACTTATTTATCTGAATATCCTAATCTAGAAAATGGATCATAAAAAAACAAAAAACAAATAACAAATCCAAAACAAAACCCCCAGGTATACGTCTCTCTAACAGCGTTCTAGGTGAAGCAAAAAGACGAAGTAAATGCGAAGAACGCGGATCAAATACAGGCATTTACCAGTGACAATTAAATGCAGCTCAGTAATCCAGACAAAAAGGGAGGCAGCGCCAAGTGCTCAAAGCATGGTATGTATTAGTCGCCATCACCTCCACACCCTCGACCACCCGTCCCCCAGGACACCAAAACACAAAAGACCTAGAGGCTGCCGGTCTAAGGAGGAAAAACAAAAAACCGGTTCCTCTCTCAGCGAGGACTGAGAAAGCCTCATTGTCTCGCTCCCTGTCTGCCCCACTGAGGAGGGAGTAGGGTGTGCGTCATCCTGGCCCGCGGCCTCCCACCGCAGCACCCGTCGCGTCAGAGTGAGAGGAACGAGTCCGCCGGGTAAAACGATAGACACCCTGCCACTTCTCGCCCTGCGAAAGGCAGCAAAAACGTCTCGGGGAGGTCCAAGCACCCCTCGTACCGCTCCTCTGCACACACCGCCACCGCGCTAACAGCTCTCAGAAATCGAGTCCGCATCCTCCCCCGTCACCCTTCAATGCCCGCGTACCTGCTCCTGGGAGGGGGCGGAGCGAGAAACCCCACGGCCGATGTCGGAGGCGCTGCAGATGGCTTCAGACTGTTTCTAGGAGAGCGAAGGACAAGACAGTGTGGGGCACGAAGCTGGTGGTGCCACCGCCGCTTCCCTTCTGCGGCAGAGGCGCGGAATGAGACGCGCGACGCACAGGAGAAAGACGAAAGGAGGCGCAAAAAAAAGAAAGAATAGAGGAAGGAGGGTGGAGGAAGGAAGGACCTGAACCAGCCGGTCCGCTCGCGTTAGCTCCGCCTCTTCCTGGCTGTTGCTGAGGCCTACGTGCCAGCGCGCTCCCACGCGAAGGGAAAGAGAGGATGAGATGTCTGCGAGGCGGCTCACAGTACCGCCGCCATTGCCTGCGGAGTTACCAACCTCCCCCTCCCTGAGACTAGGGACTATACAAGAACGGACAGAGACTCCGCACGTAATCAGAGAACATCATCTGCCTCGCATGGCTTCATCCCGCCTACCAAAATAAGATGGAGCTGTGCTCAGAGGAAACAAAGCCTTTCCCCCTCCCCTTGCCCTCATGACAGATGGCTCCGTCCCTAATTAACGTTTCCATTTAAACTTGCACGTGTAGTGGTGTCCCTGGTGAATTGTTAAGCGAAGTCATCGTTGTGGGGTTAACTAAAAGGGTTTTATCAAGTGATAATTAATGATTAAATGAAAATTAAATTACAATCAAATTATGATTAAGCAATAATTGAATGGTAATTTAAGAGTGATTTGACAATTATTTAAATAAAGATTTAAACAATAATTTCAACAGTGGTTAGAAGATGATTTTGATAGTCACTCTACTACTTGCTATGCTTTTAATAAGCAAGATACAGCTGGATATATAAATGTTACTAGCATACAATATAATTTTAGGTCTAATGTAAAATGTTGCTTACCCCATTATAGATATCAGATGCTGGGTAAGGGATCTCTCAAGCGCGAGGAGTAATCTTAAGAGGCATCCCTGCTCAAGGGGGAGATTACTGCCGTGCAGCCTGCTGCCATACAGGAGAGCTCAATGGGTTTAAGGGGGCTACAGATATTTATAGTATAAAGTGATTGACTTATAGCCAAACCCCCCTTTGGTGTATGTGCAGGAGTGCAGTTGGAACAGTTTTAGTTTTGTCTAGTCCCAGCTCAGGCTGGTGTTGTTAGCTCTTGATAGACTCCTTAGATCCTGAGAAGATATGGCCTAGCACAATTCTCAAGGTTTGCACATTAAGGATGATTTCAGTGAGGCTGAGTTGTTGGTGATGCCTAAACCAAAGTACTGTTCACTCACTCATAGCAGGTGCGTCCATCACAAGCAGCTGTTAGGGTTTCTTAAACCTTTCACTCCTGTTTTATCTACCTTCTGGATTCATTGGCTATTGTCTACTTACACTTTTATATCTAAACAACTATTAGGCACTAGTTGGATACTTTACTTTAAAAAAATAGGTTATCTGATAATGAATTGAATTCAGTGATAACTCAGTTTTAAAAGAAATGGGATAATTCTGTGCTTGATGGCAGATTTTTTTTCTGTGAGATTACAGTATAAAGAATTTCTATTTCTTGTGAGTTTTATTGATTTAAAATTCTAAAACTTTGAATGTTTATAAACAGTATTTGCTAAAAGCAAAGGAATCTCTATAGTATACAAAGATATCATATTGAAACATGTTTTCCAGACCATTGAAACAGGAAGGGATTTGTTGTATGTGGGATAAAATCTCTTTGTTCTGTGGTCTGCCTGAAGGTTTGCTGTTTTTCTCATACATTTTATTGGTTGTGACCACCTATAAAAATAGAGTAAACTTGAAATCCAAATCTTGACCTGCACTCAGATTTGCAAATTTGTGGGTCACTGAACCTCACAATTAAGTATTTATATATTTTTTTGCACGTCCAAACTTTAGATCAGACTTTGTGTCTATTGGATATTGTTAAAATTACCTGTTCAGAGGATGTAACACTGACCTAAGTAGGTAAGAGTGACAGAAAGATTACATCACTGTGGAGAGAGGGAGTTAGAAGGGTGTGCAAGCCTGGAGAGCATGGGAAAAGGAAAAAGAAATCAAAGGAAAGAATAAAGCTTGTTATTTCAGACTTCTTTCTCACTGTGGAAGCAGCACAAGATAGCTTATGGCTTCAAACCACTGTCAGTAGTTATGAGAGTGAGTGCTTTGTCACAGTCAATTAAAGGCAATTAAAATGTTTGTAAGGTAGTATTTCTAGGAAATGGAAGATAAACGTACCATGCTTACATAACTACATATATGTTAGGAATAGAAGATCTGTAAAATTCAAAGTTGCTATGGATAAATTGTCTAGATAATTCAACTTTGCTTAAATGCAGTTTCTAACATATTCTATTGATTTTTTGAGGCTATGATTTGGGCATATATTTTTGGGCCTCTTTAAACCATTTAATCTAAAAAAAAAAAACAGCTAGAATTGGGAGATATGCTTTACAGGTAGTATACCACTGAAATAATTAGAAAAAACCCTTTTGTCTGACATGCCTTCTAGGGCTGATCTCTTTCCTTGTTTGTCAGAGGGATGTCTCCTGAGACCCAAAAGCTTCTATCAGAGATAGATAAAATTTTCAGGGAAATGTAATTCTACTGTGCTGAAGGACAGCAAGCTCTGCAAAAGTATAGGGTACTAGTAATGAAACTCCAACACATAAAAACAGTATGCAGAGGATGAAAGCAGAGACAGGCTACAGAGGAGAAACTGGGAAACATTGCCCAGATGTATAGGGATGGTATCAGGAAAGTTGAAGCTCTGTTGGAGTTGAGACTTGCAAGAAATGTTGACCAACAGGAAAAGCTTTGTTAGGAAAAATGTATTCACTAACGATTGTACCAATTAGTCTTATAGTATGTAATTGTATTAGCTTTTTAAGAGTTATGTATTTTACACTGTATACTGCATAAACGTTGTTAAGTCAGCATAACTAAAGGGCCCCAGCTCACTGCAAGGAGAAGGAAAGCCCCCACATTGAAGATAAGGACCTTTTGTTTCTCAAAATCTTAAAACCATCCACAAAGAAGAAAGGACATCCCTGGACTACTGAGATAATGCCAGCATCCTAGCCCGTCCTGTCATGGCTTCAAATCTAGTGATTTTTTTTTCCTTTTTTCCTCACCAGAATGGACATTTGGGAACACGGGACTTGGAACAGTGGGGGATGTGGCACAGGGGACATTTGAGAAGGGGAGCCCGGGGGGGGGGGGGGAAAAGGGAGGGAGGAGGAGGC
>VXBX01001587.1:0-14204 GCA_013400415.1 Scytalopus superciliaris
GCTTTCTTTTCCTTCTCGGGCTTCAACAAAACCAGTGTACTGAATATTTGTTATTATGTTCCTACTCTATATGTTATGTTCCTCTACTCCAAACAGAATAGAGTATTTTAGTTGGAAGGGACCTGCAGTGATCATCTAGTCCATGTGCCTGACCAAAACCTAAAGTGTGTTGGACATTGTTCAAGTGTCTCTTCAACACTGGGGGTCAATCACTTCTCTAGGAGCCTATTCCAGTATTTGACTATCCTCTGGGTGAAGAAATGGAAGTCAACCTTGCAGTAAATGATCTGGGTGTCCTGGCAGACACTGAGAGGAACATGAGCCAGTGATATGCCTTTGCAACAAAGGAAGTCAACAAAAGACAGTCAACAGCATCCATCCTTTGCTGCTTTAGCAGGAGTCTTACCAGCAGGTTGAAGGAGATAAACCTTCCCCTCTGTTCAGCCCTTGGGAGAAGCATCTTAAGACCTGTGTCCAGGTCTGGGTTCCCAATACAGAAGATTCACAGACTTACTGGTGTAAGTGCAGCAAAGGGCTAACACAGATGATTAGGACACTCATGTTTTATTCATATGAGCAAAGGCTAAGAGAGCTGAGACTCTGAAGCTTGAAGAAGAAAAGTATCAAGGAAATCTTATCAATGTGTGTAAATATGTGATGGAAGGAATAAAGATGGTGGAGTCAGACTCTACTTAGTGGTGCCTAGGAGAATGTCATCATTTGGCGACCATCAAAACACCAGTTTGTTATCAACATTATTTAAATTCTAAATCCTAAAACCACAGCACTGTACTTGCTACTAAGAATAAAATTAACTCTGACCCAGCTGAAACCAACAGAGAGAAGTACAAAGGGTACAAGTTGAAATACAGGAAATTCCAGTTAGCAGCAGGGAAAAAAAATCAACTAAGATACTATTTTTTTTTTAACTATGAGGTTGTCAAACACAAGAAGACAGATACGCAGTCTTTTTCCTTTTAAGATATGAAAAATCTGACAAGAAACAGTCTTAAGTAACTGTAGTAACTGGGTGACCTGTAGATGATCCTTCTAATTTCAAGGACTGATGAAATTCAGCTAATCACTTCATAAACACAAAGAGAGAACTCTCACTGCAAGCCATCAGATGCCTTACTCTTTTTTTTTTCCCACCCAAAATGGAGTGTTTCTGACACAATGTTTGGATTTTGAAACAACAGGTGCATTGGGTTTCTGTGGCCAGGTTTTTGTAGTGGAGGGGTTACATGGGTGGCTTCTGTGAGTAGCTGCTCGAAGTCTCCCCCACGTCCAGTAGAGCCAATGCCAGCCATCTCCAGGATGGACCCACCGCTAGCCAAGGCCAAGCCAATCAGAGAAGGTAGAAATGCCTCTGTTATAATACATTTAAGAAGGGGGGGGCGGGGAGGGGGGGAAATANTATAATACATTTAAGAAGGGGGGGGGGGGGAGGGGGGGAAATACTGTAGAGGCAAAAATTGCAGCCAGAGAAGAGAGGAGTGAGAACATGTGAACAACTCTGCAGGCACCAAGGTCAGTGCAGAACAAGGGGGAGGAGGTGCTCCAGGCGCTGGAGCTGAGGTTTCTCTGCAGCCCGTGGTGAGGCAGCCCATGGAGGTCAACAGAGGTACAGAGATCTGCCTGCAGCCCATGGAGAAGACCCCCACTGAAGCAGGTGGATACCTGAAAGGAGGCATTTCTGTGGGAGGCCTGTGTTGGAGCAGGGTCCTGGCAGGGACCTGCTGACCCATGGGGAGACGAGCCCATGCTGGAGCAGGTCTTCCTGGTAGAACCTGTGTCCCTGTGGAGGATCCATGCTGGAGAAGCCTGTTCCTGAAGGACTGCACCTTATGGAAAAGTGACCCATGTTGCAGCAGTTCATGAAGACCTGTTGCCGTGGGATAGATTCACATTGGAGAAGTTCATGAAGGACTGTTTCCTGTGGGAGGGTCCCCACGTTGGAGTAGGGCAAGGACATGTCTCCCCGAGAAAACAGCCTATAATGAACTGACCATAACCCCCACTCCCCATCATCCTGCAACACTGCGGGGAACGACATAGAACTTGGGAAGGAGGAAGGGGTGGTAAGAAGATGTTTTTAAGATTTATTTTAGTTCTCATTCTCCTCCTCTGATTCTGTTAGTAATAAACTTAATTAATGTCTCCAGGTCTGTTTTGTCTGTGACAGTAAGCAGTAAATAATATTTACCTCAACTTGTGAACCCTTTGTTATATTTTCTCTCCCCTGTCCAGTTGCAGAGTGGAGTGATAGCGTGGCTTTGCTGGGTACCTGGCATCCAGTTGAGATCAACCCACTACAACAGGATATTAAAATTACTACATATTTAAATACCTATTTTTAAGCAAGTCTCTCATGACCATCTTCTGTGGAAAATTTTAAGAAAATAGTTAAAGAAAATTTATGAAACCCAACATTTTTTATAGCTTCAGCTAATAGAGTGTATGAACCAGATACTAGTAAACTGGAATTAATCTCATGTTGCTTCTGTATCTATTTCGAACAGCTACTGAGCTGGATAAAGATCAGACCTAGTTGCTAATCACTACCTTGCTCTATGTGGAATCGCTCCACATGAGGGCATGCACACACATACCCCCCTCTCTTGCAACACACACACACATACACACAAAAAAAAAAAGGGAGAGAAAGAAATGTGATTTGACTTGCAAGTAATTTCCTCCTGAAACAATTTGAGCAACAGGAACTACACACAAGTAATTAAGTCTTCAGCAGAGTATCTTTGGAAGTGCAGATGGTTATTACATGTATCCTGTCCTGCAGAAAGAAAACAGTCAAATCAACAGGTACAGACATGTAGCACACAGACTGTATATACAAGAAATGCATATATTCTCTATTATTTCAGATTGAAACATGAAGAATGAGACTTCACCTATATACAAAACAACTCTCAGAACTACCAGTTACGATTCATGAAAGTAAAGCTTGTTTTTTGTACCTTCCTATACCTTTAATCATTCTATTAATTGCAAATAGCATCTAATTAAGTCCAGTAATATAATTTACCCTTTTCAATGTTAAGAAGGGCTAGTAAGTGACAGCAGTAGTAAAGAAGCACTGAAGTTCTGATGTCATATGCATAGAAGGGCTGATAGTAAAATCTTTCTTTTTGTTTGTTTTTAAATTTAAATAGTACATGAGGAAGCTGGAAGAAAACTATTAAAAAAAACCCCAAAAACAAAACAAACCTTACTTGGCCAGAATAATACAAAAACCTTAGAGGAACATAGCTCCAAAATGATACATCATGACATGTATCAGAAAATATGACAACAAAATACTACAAGATACTGGAAAATTCTGCCTTTTTTTTTTTTTTCCCCCCCTGAAACTGCCAGTGAAAGGCTAACTTTTTTTCATTGTAAATAGTAATTATGGGCCAGGCTCTAACACTGTTATCTCTATTCCTGGTTACATTGACTAGCATTTTCTTTCAAAAGATGTCTCTTTGAAATAGGTAGCTTCTTTATTTAAAAAAAACTAAACCAACAACAACAAAACAAACAAACAAACAAACAAAAAAACCCTTACCAAACTAACAATGTCTATTAGTAATAAGGAATACTTTGATCCTTTTCTAAAGAAACTCAGTGTCTTATTTTCATCTTATTATGAAATATATCTAGTCAAAAGCCTATCTTTTATGACCTCTTAACAACATCACCCAACTCTCAGGAATTTGCAAAGCGCACTAAAAGGGCTGCAGTATATTTTCTAATAAAATATGATAATATTTTTTCATCCTGTGCTCATATACTAGTTTTATCTTTTTCAGTAGCTGTCTGAAATGCCAAGCACAAGAATAAAAGAGATGTATGCTTATAACTGAGTCTTGACATAATAGCAAGACAAAAACAATTAACAAGGGAACTTTGGTAGTTGAACTCTGCAGGCTTTTGTGTTGATTATGCCCAGTGTCATTCAAGCCTTGGTTTACATAAAAATGAATCATCTGTGCTTGCTTCTCTTTCTGTAAAGGACTGTAATTTGACTTGACTTTAGTTGTACAATAAAATTTGATCCAACTTCTGTGAAAGTTTTTATAGAATCAACAGACAGACAATAAATGTTTTGCTCTAAATTCCTGACATAGGACATTGTATGTCAAATCAAGGAATGGCAGGATATAGAACTGGTAGTAAGAAATTCTGTGCTTAGTGAAGCTGATGTACTTTGCCACTAATTTCCCCGGGGTCAGGATTTCATTCTCAAACAGGGAACAGTAGAACAGAATGTCATGGTGATTTATACAGACAGTGCTAGGAGGAGTGGTAAATGAAGAGGTATGAAAAGAGTACTCAGGATTAACAAAGAAATCTAAATTACAAAAAATGGTGGCTAACATGAACAAATGTGAAGAGAAAGGCAGCTAACACTTATGATTTTAGACATGTAATCAAAGCCCTAGCTAAAAATGGTTAAGACAGCAGTAGGAAGCAAATACAGAAGATCCATTATCTGTGTTGAAGCATAACACTGAACTTCAGTTTCTTTATTGTAAATGCTGTTGTTGAGTTTTAGACCATTTACACAAGGACGAAATAATGCTATCTTTATCTTACTGGCAACTTCATAAAATGCATTTCTTTAAAGAAATGCCTCACACTAATAGTAGTCTCTAACAATGTCCACAGGAGCTGCAGCTGGACAATAGTAAGTGCACGGAAAATATCTGGTGTGTGTACAAACTTGTGGTTTATAAAACATGTACATATCAGCTGTGCTATTTACATAACCTATTGTTTAAACACCTACAAAATATACATTTAAAATAGGTATAAAAGAAAACATTATAGATACCATCAAAGAAATATGAGCCTGTTATTTAAACACTGTGCTGCTTAACATGGAAGGACTCTTGCAACAGTAATGAGAGGCAGATAAAAAGTCATCTGATCTCCTGAAGAGAAAAATAGTAAAGAGAAACACATTTGAGTGACAATGCATGTAACATCCACCATTCCTCCTCAAAAAAAAAAACAAAAACAAACAAACAAAAAAAACCCACCACCAAACAAAACAAACAGAAAAACTTCACCAAAAACCACCAATGACAGTGCCAACCTATTCTTGATAGAGTGAAGAAGGCAGAAACTACAATAAATAAATAACAAAACTGAACTGAATGAGCTATATACTAGAAACTGGTAATGACAGTGTTGCTCACAGCAGACAACGTAAAATCTGAGTGCCAATGCACCTGCAAGTGACTTTCTGAGAGACTGCTAAAATGTCTTCCTTAAATAATCTTTACAAGTTGGCGCAGCATGATCTCCTCAGTGTCTGCTGCATCCTAATTTTGTTACTGCTTCCTGTCTGTTCTTCCATCTACTTAAGCCTTACTTCTAATGAAAAGAGATGTAAAATCATATATGAATTTCTCTAACAACTAATATAAACAGAAAGGTATTGTTTTCAGCTTGCTCACATGGTAACAAACCCAAGTCGCCATGAGATGGTTGTAAGCCAATGATCCCACAGCCACGGATTTGTCACAGCTGGGTATCTATAAGATAGCAACATCAAAGCTTTAAGAGCAAAGAATCAGTTACAGTCTGTCTCCCTCAGCCTTATTAGCAGGACTGAAAGGAAACTGGGGAGCTGGAAGTCCTTGTGTTTTGGATACCTGGCTGAAGGGACAGGCTGTGCTTTCCAAAGTCCTCAAAATAGCTAGCTAGTGGCTTGCAAAATTCTTTGTCAGCTGAATCAAATAAACTTGCCAGTACATGTTAAAATTGTTTAACAGATTAAACTCATCAACAAATCTACTTAGTCTGACATTGCCTGTACACAAGATGCAGTCTGATAGGAACAAAAATTGTGCCTGCTTCAGACAGCAGCTGTACGGCTTCCTTGTTTACAGCTCTACTGCAGCACGCCAGATTAATCCAAGCTTCCATTTCTGTATCTATAATTTTGCAAGAAAACCCCTGGGTAGACAGGTATTTATGTGCCTGATTTGCAGGTTCCTGTAACACACATATAAGCCTTTCTGTCTACAGCAGTATCAGCAAGATTTATGTAGGTATCTACCACACAGATTTAGGAGTCTGCCTGCACACATTGCACAGTGTAATCAATGCCTAACATATATTTAGACAACATATTGGTCCTACAGATAAGCCTGGAAAAGTATATTATTTCAGAAAGTTTGATCCTGAATGTCAACATTTAAAGCAGTAATATCACAGAATATTCATGCAGCTACAGAATTTTCATTAGTATTAAAAAAATACATCTTCATGAATATTATTACTATTAAACATTCACATAACCTATTAACTTAGCATGATCCTTCAAAGAGATTGCAGAAGGACAAAGTCCTTTCCTGGAAGATTTTAAAATCCAAATTAGGCAAAAATATCTAAGAATATGCATAGAACAAACCAAAAAGAAAAGAAGAAAAAAGAAGAAAAGGAAAACAAAGAGGGATTTAGAAAAGAAGATTAATAGAAAGTGTGCATATTTTAGGGGAAAAAAATCTGTTAATATATTTCGCTACACAGAGTGACTTAAGGTAAGACATAAGAGATGACATCATGACGGTAACTAAGCACGAAGAAGTGGACTGGTAACCAAAAAAGGACTGTTAGGGAACACTATTTTCAGAGGGAAGTAGCACAAATTTCAAGAGTAAAAGAGACACTCTGAAGACACAAGTAACTCAGAGCAACTGAAAATGGAAGACAGACTCACAAGTTCAAGCAAAACATTAAAAGTAATCAAAGCACTGAGAATTTCCAATGTCTCTTCAACTGCTCTGAGATGCTGTAGTTAGAAGTTGAATTTTTTTCCCCCATATGCATTATTGTAAATTTACCCTTTCCTAAAGGAGGAAACTGCACCATATGTATCATGTGATATTTCAGAGACACTTCCTTCACTGAAAAAATGCCTTACCAGGCATCTGACTGGAGACAGATGTTTGGAAAAAGATATAGAACTGAAAGAACTTTCACCTGGACTGTACAGAGTTTTTCTTGTGTCAAGTCTGGGAAGAAAAAATGAGAGTAGACATCCAGTACAATTACTAAAGGGGATACTTCGAGCAAGAATTGTTGTTGTGCTGTCTTCATTCTTCAGAAGAATATAGGAGACATCAGATTTGCTTCTCTAGCATGCTGCAGTGAGGCAAATTGCTCAAAAATCATGTGTCTCAAAAGGATAAAGGATGCCAGGATTTGAGAGAAAATCTTTTGTAGAGAGTGAAGGCATTGAAAATCTCTTGATTTTTGGCTAACTCAAATTTTTGGGCCTCTGTCTAGCTTATTACAGAACATGATTATATATTAACTACCAAGGTTGTCCCCAGTGAGAATGTGGCCCAGTAGAAGAGTCATTGGAATAGTCTTGGGGGAGCAGAGATGATGAAACAAATGTGCATGAGTTCAGATTTGGTGTAATGAATTGCATTTCTACATTAGTTCACAAATGTGTCTTTACATATTGACCCATAAAGAGGAGAAATAACTAAATAACTCTCATGTTAGCACCAGTATTTTCCAAATAGTATGAAAATAATTTCAGTTCCTTTCATCATAATTATAGGGTTTTTTTATGGAAGTTATCAGTCAATATAAAAAACAAAGGCTATATACAAGTGTGGAATGAAATCCAAGTACAATACACATTGCCACACTCAAAATCACCTACTACCCAAAAAGCAAGTGGAAAACAGTTTTACAGTATCCAACTGAAAAACTTTATCATTCATTTTTGTGTGGTTTTGTTTTTGTTGGCTTTCTTTAGAAGCTCATGTTGTCTGATGGGGCTGTTATATTAGAGACATTACAATGGTTTAAGATTTTCTGAAACTTTCTTTACATAAGGTAAAGCACAATTTCATATATCCTTTAGAGCTCAGCACATTTCTTAAAGATCACTGAAGCAAGTGCTTGCTTTAATTTTTGGTTGTCCTTCACTTATGTTTGTATTGCTTCAGCCTGCTCTCCCCCAACATAGTTTTATTTGAAGGTTAAATGTTTTGTCCCGTACTAGATACCATCAGATTGGTAATGAAGAGTTCAATTTATACAAATGCAGGGTGGTTGGAGGATCACAGTGAACCTGCTGACTAACAGTGTGAGTGAAAAGCCTTTCTCAAATGTGAACAGCTAAGGACAACCCTGTTGCACTGTGCAGCACATTAAGCTGAGGTGTCCAGCTGAAATCATATACCTCTATAAAAGAGAAAGTGCTCGAAGTCAACCAGTCTTGTCTCTCAGACACCTCAAATTCTAAACCTGGTGTTTGCTACATATTTTCAGCAAGGGGCAACTCCCACAGCAGTGCTTTCATGAGCATAGTGTTCAGAAGAGTGGAAAAGAGTAGAGTGCTGTGTGCTTCAGGTGCTAAGACACAATTCTGAATCCCACTCTGGATACTAGTGATAGGGGAAAAAGAGAAATGCTGTTACAAGGAGCACATCCAATACACTAATCAAGAAAGGAAGAAAAGTAATGTTTATATGTTTTTCTGATACATGGCAAAAGTACTTGATGACAAGTTGATTTCTGTTCTGTTAGAATGGAAGAAATATAGCTGATTGATTTGAGGTACCAGAAAAAGATTAAAATAAAATTTATCAGTTCTCCCTTCAAAAGATGGGCTGTCTTTTCAACAAAGGTAATAAACATTTTTCTTGCTAGTAATAGGCCCGGATTTTTTTCTAGAGTCCCAAACTATATAATTTCCCAAAACTAGACTTCAAGCAAATAACTTGTAAATGTAACCTCTTAAAGTACAGTGTTCTATATTTACAAATGTTTATACATACAACTATGCACCAAACTGAGGACTTCTAAATGCCTGCCTTTAAAATGTTCTACTTGCCATTGAGTTTGTGTTGAGTTCATCTATGGTGTTCAAACACCAGAAATCAGTGATTTCTAGGTGGAGTTTTCCAATTATGGATGTGTCCTCATCCCTCAGTAGAGCTGAAGAAACCCTGTTCTACCAGACCTTCTGAAACATATTTGTCATTCACCTGACTGAGCATGAACAGCCTGATAAAGCAGGTCATGGCATTTGCACTTAATTGTCCTGCAGAATACTAGAGAATTAGAGTAAGTATTCCTTAGTCATCAGCTTTATTAGCTCTTTGAGCAAGTGGTTTATCTAATGTAGTCTGAGGTATGCATATTACAGCTTAACATGCAGCAAAAAAAATAGGGTTTTTTTAATCTCAAAAGTGAAGATAATATTTTAAAAATCCATTTCCAATTAAACAAGATATGTATTACTGTAAACCAGCTGAATTTTTCTCTTACTGATGATTCATGAATCACAGTTCACTTGTTCCTCCCCGAACATCTATTTATTAGTGCCACATGTAGGTGGAATATTATGACGAGAGTTCTATAGATGCAGAGAAGGTACAATAACTTCTTACAAGTTAATACGCTTTCAGTATATTTTTAGCATGCTACATACTCTTAAAGAAGCAATTTTATATAGGTACTTCAGAACTATATAAAACCCCCAAAACTAGGTAAGGGGGTGGACTGTGATAGAATATGAACCAAGAGACCAAGAAAATAGTTGACACACTGTATTACTTCATTCAGTACATTAAACAGTATTAAAATATTTTTGAAAGGAAGTTTTGGAATTTTCTTTAATAAGTTCTTTGCAATTATAAGAATTAAAAAGTGGCAGACATGCATAAAAGATGGGTCAGTTTCATTATCATATGATGGACAACCCTTATAGTTCAGAATAGTGTAGGCAATTAACATCATGAATTATAGCCCCTAGCACCAAGGACTTTGAAATTAATCCTGGCTGACCTTCTGCAAAGGGGAATCTAATCCCTAAGTTACTGCATTTGCTGCCTAGTGTCTAACCTGGACTTCTCCAAAACCCTTCATAAAATGTGAAGAATTTTAATACATCTTTGTATTTTCCTTTTTTATGCAGATAGTATGATTTGTTCATAATACACACACAGGTGTTCTAAATTCAAGGTTCTAAATTTAGTCTTTCTGTTACACAACCTTCACAATGTGTCACTTGGAGGAAGAAAAAAAATAAAACAATATTTTTATTTGTAAGTAGCAATGTATTGCCAGCTAGTCAATAATCTATAGCAGACACTAGTACAAGAATCTATTAGTCAGTAAATTTATTTCAAATTATGTATAATGTATAAATAACTCAAATGAAAGTTCATCCTGAATATTTACACCATGCTACAATATACATCCCTGGTGGATCTTTACCTGGAATGCATATTTCACAATATTTAACTGTGCTTCCTCCTATAAAATGCATGTGCTTCACTATTCTATGTATATGTATCTTAAATCACCTAGAAATACAGAGAAAAAGCCATATCTAACATCCAATATTGCCCTGTGACTCTTTTAGACTTTCTAAAACCCACAGGGTTTAAATACATCTCCCTGTGCTTTGCCAAATGCCATAAAGCCCTGAGCTACCACTAGACAACACTCCTGCTGCCCTTGTGCCTCAGGTTGGCTCAGATGGCAGAATACACGGTGGGCAGCAGCTGGAGCTCGTGAAATTCCTTCAGGCCGTACCTACAGAAATATGACACATCTTTAAATGGGGAATAAATACCTTGCTCTGGCCCAGATACTTAAATAATCTGTAACTTAGAAATTACTAATATCAAATGCAAAAAACACTTGTCTTTAAAATCCACACCAAATAAAGGATATAAATGTGTATAAAGGATACAAACGAAGAAATAAAAGCAGAGCTATACCTAAACTACTTAGACCTGAGTTGCCTCAGAACTCTCTTTCTGTTCCTTATTCAGCAACTTTGCTGTCTCCCCTGTTTCTCCTCCTGTCTTCTGAAAAACTAGTATCAGCTACAGCTACTACAAAACCTGTCAGAAAGGCTTTCACTCAGAGGAAAAAATCATCTCCTGGAGCATTCCCATTAGAGGACAGAACCAGTAATCTCATCCAGCTACCCCACGGTGAAGAACGTTAGTTCTCATGGCAAATATTGCCCTCAAGGTCATTTTCCTTTGAGACTGTCCTTGCAGACTTCATCTTTCATCCAAAAGTTTTTTCAGCTCAATGCTTATTCCAGGAGAGCCCAGTCAATACTTTAGTTAAACAAAGACTGTTTCCTAACCTTAGGAAAGGGTCTTTTCTGAGGACTGAAGTACAAAAAAATTTCACCACATCTTCCTTAGACTCTGTCCTGGTTTAAAGATAAACCAGCAGGAGAAACAAATCTAATTCACAAACAGATTATAAATCAGAACTATAATTTAATAATAAAAAAAAAAAAAAATCACAATCAGTACAAGGGTACAGAGGAAAAAGTCCCTTTAACCCACAAAAAAGTGTGTGACCCAGCAGCCTGGGGCACAAACAGAATAGTAATTGTCAACCCCTGTGCTGAGCACCACCTGGCCCTCCTAGGTACAAAGTAAAAGGAAAGAAGAAACCTGTCAGTGAAGGGGATGGTCTCGGTCCAGTCAAGAGTGGCAGTCACAGTCCTGCTGAAGCTCTGGTCCTCCTCTGGATCAGAACAGCCCCAGTCCCAAAACCCCAGTTTATATGTGCTGAGGCTCAGGTGGGAGTGCCCAGTCCCCCCCCTAGGGCGGGCAGTTTCACAATGGGTGATTTACACTCTGGCATATTTTTGGAATCCCTGATGGCCCTTTAGCAGACATGACCCCTCAGACTGGGTGTGGAGGTGCTGATGGCTCTCCAGAGGGGCGTTATCACACTGAGACAGGAAACCTTTCTTATCTCACAGAAGTTCCCAAACACCCACTCTGTAGCCTGAGGAGTCAGGTGTGCCCCAGGCAGCTACTGCAAATGATCCATTGTTAGCAGTTCATGAGGGGGCCAGGTGGAACTCTTTTCCATGGGGCAGGCAGTCTCTTTCCTGGTTCCATGGTTGCAAAAAAAGAGAGAGGAAGTGATCTCTCTGAGGCACAGGGTTGGTAGATGAAAGAAAAATTCCAAGATTTTAAATCCATAACAGACTCCAAGAAGCCTGGAGCAGAGGATGCTGAGAAGTGAAGGGGCTTCTTAATGACAATTAAGCAAGATGGGGAAAGGTAAATGGAAAGGATCAATAAGAAAGCCTAAAGCAGAGTCACTTTGCATGTGTTGTGTTATGGTTAAGAGTCTTTTTTTTTTAGGAGAGTATGTGAGCTCTGTGTTTACAGTAATATACAGTTCTAATGCCTGTCTAAATATATCTAGAATAAACAGTAACAGCAATCACTTTTAGTTGTTTCCAGTGCTGCAATACAAAGGCTAGAGAAAGAAGAAGACACTTCGATAAAAGTTCTGACTTTAACATTAAGAATTTCCTGTCAAGAAATAGATATAGTGCTGCTTTAGACTTGTGACCAGAGCAGAGCTGACAACAGCATTTTAGCTGTTATCAAACAATGGTTGCACAGCATCAAGGCCTTCTGTTTCTCACTCTGTGGCACTCCAAGCCCACTCTCACAAATAAGCTGAGGCTGGGCAAGAGTCTGGGAGGGGATACTGCTGGGAGAGCTGACTGAATTGACCAAAGAGATGTGCATCACACCGTGTGTCATCATGCTCAACTATAACTGTGAGGGAGTTCTTCCAAAGGAGTCATTGCTCAGAGAATGGGTATCTGCATCTGTATTCTGATAATGAGTGATTACATTACCATTATTTGGGGTTTGGGTTTGGTTTTTTTCCCCCTCCTTTCTTTTTTTCCCCCCCTCCATATTTTATCTTCCATCTTCACTTATTATACTGTATCTTGACTTGCAAGTTTTTCTTGTTGCTCTTCAAATTCTCTCTCTCACCCTGCAGTGGGGTGGCTGGAGGGTGCTTAGTTGCTATTTGAGGTCAACTCACCACACAGCAGTTAAAGTTGACTAGAACGGCTAGCAGACTGAATAAAACGAGGTGAGGAAATAGGGAGAAAAGTACCATGAAGCACATCTAGCCAGAGAAGTGATGCGAGAGAGCAGTGGCGGGTGGGGGGAAGTCATGTGGAGCGTGGCTAAAGGGATGAAAGGTTCAACAGTGAGTAGTGCAGAACAGCAAGAAGTGGCACTGGCAGCATGAGAAGCAAAAAAATCAGAACCAGGTGAGATCAATACACCAACTCAGCTTAAATGCAACCTTACCCCCCATCAAGACTTCAAAAACCTTGAACAGTGAGTGCCAATTATTACAGGAGAGAAAAAAGCAACTAGCTGACCAAGCAGCTGCCTCCTCTGAAGAAAACACACTAAAATATTATTGGTCTAGTTATGCTTCAATAATTAAGTACTGCGTTTACTCACCTTTTTTGAGCTTTTCTGTTTCAATTTAATAAAAAATATGTTTGTTAGCTATTCAATTTACATTTCATAGGTGCTTGATATACTTCACTGCATATTGCACTTGTCACCACAACTTTCATCCTGGATTAATCTCTGTATCAAAAAATACACAGGACTCAAACACTTAAATGAAATAATTCTGTGTAGTTATTTAATGACGAAGACTAGATATGAAGGCCACTGCCAATTTAAATTTTTTTTTTTTTTTTTGTTTGTTTGTTTGTTGACTGGTCTCCAGCTTCTTCCATTTTGGTATTCCACAGAAGTGACCTTTCTAGAAAAGTTAGCAACATTTCCCGCCTTCCCTGTCATATTGTTAAGTTGCAAATCAGTCATTGTTGAATGCAAGAACTTACGTATGCAACACATTCATTTCACATTGTGACTTAAAGTGTGATGTCATTTATACCAATGACAGATCCACCTAATACAAAGAAACTGGATTTCCTTATAAAGTGATAAAATTAAGAAATGTCACAATACAGTAAAAATATCATTGCCATTTTTAGCTTAAGAAAACACAATAAAGCAGCAAAAATTGGAAAACCTGAGGAAAAGATATCTGACAATTTTCTCCTGAATTTGTTACGAGACAACCAAACTCAGAGGGTTTGGTATGGTAACACTGAAATATATCATAAAATGTGTCTATTTATGTGGATGACTACAGTAGGTCATGCTATTTGAAATGTCACACCAAAAAGGCAGAAAAGTGTTCACTTCTGATTCAAACTTCAGACCAAAGTCACAGTTTTGTGGCCAGGAAGAACAGACATCACCCAGAATTAAATAACATCCTTGGAAGCTACACAAGGATTTTTTTTTTAATCCAAGCTCCTAAAAAAAAAAAAAAAA
>VXBX01001587.1:21844-50529 GCA_013400415.1 Scytalopus superciliaris
TATGTTCTAGTCCATGAAAGAATTTCCTCTTTTTCTTAACTTGAAATAGAGACTCAAAATTTGAGTTCACTTACATTTTCTATTGAAGTAACAAAACCTGCTTTATCAAAATATTCTTGAAATGCATTTAGTAGAAAAATGTGTATGTATACCATCCTGCTATAAAAATAACAGTCCTACATTTGAAATACAGGTTTTGAGCATGTATTCTGTGCAGCTATTCAGCACAAGTCTTGTGATTGACAAAATTCCAAGATAAAACTGATGCCACATATGTTGTTTTAAATATTTCATTTTTCATGGTCAAGCATACTTTCAACAAACACAACTCAAAAAAAAAAAAAAAGGGGGGGGGGAATTATCATTTTTTTAAAGGAATTTAAAAGTAATTTGTCTTGCTAATTTCAATTGTGCTCTCTTTTAAGGTAATTTGCAATGAAAAGCCTAAATTTAAATAACATTCCAAGTCCTTAATAGAACTATTGCAGAGGTAGTGAAGAAATTAGGATGAACATTGTTTATTAGGTTGAAATTTTCATAAAACATTTATTTCCTTTATCCTATTATGAAGGATGGATTACCTTCATACGATTTCATCTCATGCCAAAATGCTATATCATTCCAGTAAATGCTTCTGCCATCTGTAATCCACATTGAAATTTATCATCAGCAAACCAGAATTATATTAATTTCTAAGATGAACACAGATTAAAATTTCTGATATTCTGCAAGTTGTTGCGTTCTTTGGGCTGGCAAGGAGTGGGCAGGTTATCTGAGGAAGTCTGTGTAGGTCATCATTGCCATGGGGCAATTCTGGACACCAGTCCTAGGGAAATGGCTTGAGTTTCACATACTTAAGCATGAATCTAGTCCATGTTGTCATTTTATTTTTTTCTTTATTACTTTATTGTAAACCAGCTCCTCACTTTGGCTGGTTTTCTTCCAGGAAAATATGTGAAAATACTAATGCCAATACCAGAATACATAAAAACGACATGAACTTCTGTGCATGTCTTCTCAGTAGTTGAAAAAACCCACAGGTATCAAGAAGTTGCATGAATTTAGCTCTCTTAAATCAGTATAAGTGAATTATATTGATTTAGCTTAATTCTCTAACAAGCTAAATTAATGTACTCTAATTCAGGATAACCAGAGTTGTACCTATTCAACAAAGTCAATTTAGAAGGAAATTTAGTAAAAGTCAATTCAGTTAGTTTATGTATGTAGAAAAAGTCTATGGGAAAGCATATGCTGGATAGTGTTAGGAAATGGTATCACATATTTCCTTTCCAGCACGAAATGCAGCAGCCATTCCAGAAGTTTAGAAGTTCAAACAGGAAGTTCTACCAAGTAATTACTATGAATTCATCTTTTACCATATTGTTACAATTCATAAAATGGAAGTGTGCATGTGAGGAGGCATCATTTGGTGCATTAGCAAAATAAATAGACAGTTTTGGTAGTGAAATAACAGATTGTCAATATCAATAAGGTTTGAATACCAAGTATGACAATAATGCATGAAAGCATGAAAAAATATATAGAAAAAATAAAGTGATATCTGTAATATTGTAGAACTATAGAACATGCTGTGTTGGAAGGGACCAACAAGAATCATTGATTCCAACTCCAACAGAATCAGAAACTACAGAAATCAGGCTTTGGATTTTTTTTTGCCCCCTTTTAATCTTACTGAAAAGAAACAGGTTCTGTTCTAACTTATTCTAGTAAAAGCTTAAAAAACAATGCAATACTGTTTGAGAAATTAATTAATTCCTAACACTGAAAGTACTGCTTAACATTGCTACAAGGTTGCTTTATCCTTCTTTCCAGTCTGTCCCATGGAATACTTGAAGAGTGAGGTGGTTACTTTGAAGTAATGGCAGCAGGCTCCATCCTGATTTGGCTAACGAGGAAATTGCATATTTCTATTATTCTAATTCAATGACTCATCAGGATTTCATTTTCTCCAACAATTATGAAAAATAAAATAGAGAAGCAAAAATATATACAACACTTTTCTATGAAATACACTCACACAATCATCTCCATCTCACTGAAGAAAAGAGTAAGAGGGTTTGTCTTTCCGGAAAAGCTTTAGACAGAATTTAAGTCCAGATCTTCAGTGTTTTAATACAGATGAAATGTTTTGGCCTATTACAATGATAAAAAGAACAGAGTTTGAACATAATGAGAAAAATGCAGACACTTTCAGAATAACTTGAATACACTGTATTTCAAAAGAAGAGGTTATGCATTTACAGACTCAGCTTAGTGCTGTGTTTCATATATGTACACAAACAACTGTGACTTTTGAGTCATAAAATATTTCTGCAATTTCAAATTCTTTCAAAACTTTATTGAAGTCTAGGAATATGCATGCATCTGCACATTTCCAGCATCTTCTAAGAGTGCTGAATGTGTGATTCATATCAAAGATACACACTTTAAGAGAAATGAAGATGTGCTATTTTGGAGTTCCAAAAATTTATTAACATTTTCAGGGATGCTTGGCAAGCATTAAAGCAGAATTTGGCTATAAAAATAATTTAAGAAACCTACAGGCAGAAATGTGCTTATCAAGATTCTCACCAACAAGTCATTAAATTCACTGATGCTGTTAGATTCTAAAAATTTAAAAGTCCCAAATTCCCATATTCACATCTCTGCAGTACTTAACTTTTTTTCAAGAGAAAAGACAACATTTTTCATCATAGAAAACTGACAGTGCATGACAGATCATATGCCACAAATAGTAGTGGGATTTCTTTGAAATTACTGACTTGCTGAATACTTAGAATATGCTTAAGCATTTCACTGGCCTGGGATATGCAGACAGTTGTCTTAAGTGTATTAAGCTTGCATGAAGCTTATAAAAATATAGGATTTATTTTGACACTTCTGTGATTAACAGCCTCAAATAGAAAGTAAAAATACTCAGATGTACCCTGCACATTGCCACATATAAGAGAAGGCATTCCCCAAAATAAAGCTATTTATAAAATGGTCTCTGACTATATAATTACTTTGTTGGTTTTCTTGGGGAAGGGATGTGAGTATTTCATTGCAAACAGTGTTCTTCTGCCAGGAACATGTTTACATTCCTTTATTAATGCATACGGAAAAGAAGCCTCCTACAGTTCTGCTTATAATAACAGAACATAGATCACCACAAATACAAAATGGGCTGCATGACTTGATGTCCAATCCTCCAAACTCTTGCTTGTGGAAGTAACGCAATCACTTTGAAAATATTACAAATGAGGCCTACAGTAACACCTGCAGTCAACAAAGGCATATCAAACTGTCAGGTCCTGTACCAGCTCTGGGACTGACACAATGTGTTGGGTCCCTAGAAGGCAGTCCTGGACTGCTTACTCTGAGAAGACATTTGGGACACCTTTGGGTTAAATTAAGGCAAAACTATGCCAAATGGTCAATTAGAAATTTTTATTTATCATAGCAGTGATTTAAACCTTAAGCCTTATGATAAATTGAATAACCTGTGGCAGTAATGATGTAAACTTTTCTGCACAGCCCATGGCAGAACAGCAATTTAAACTTTTCTGAATTCAACTTTTCCAAACAGCATATGGCAACAACTATTTCTGCACAGTCCACAGTAGAAGTGATTTAAACTTTTAACCTTATGAGAGGATGAACGGTCCACAACAGAATCAATTTAAACTTGCAAGAAGAAGAGAAGAAGGAAAGATAGGGAAATAGAGATAGAGGATAGAAGATCTGGATCACTAGGAATTCAGACACATCTCTGCTCTATTTCCTTCAGAGAGTTGGTGCACATCCAGCCCCTCTCACTTATGTTGTTTATAGGCCAGTCCTCTCACATGCAATATTTGTTATTTGCAGACTTTTCAGGAAGAGTTCATGGGGTTTCAATCTCCTTCCCCCTGTCAGAGACATAAGTGCAGTGTTGTCTCAAACTTAGTTTTGGAGACAGTTACCCAAGGTAAGGAAGTTGATCCCAGAAAAGTGGTAGCCTGCCTCCCCAAGACCCTCTTTTCTACACCATACCTTACCTCACCTCACTGGTGTGGTAACATACCTTTTCTCTTTTGCTGAGTGTTAGAGGTATTTATTCTTTCAGGTTTTCTGTCTCCCACACAAACTGTATGCTTTGAAGCAGTTCAGAACATAATTCCCTGAAGTAAGTGCAACTACCATGCTTCATGTAATTTTCCTATCTCCATTTTAAAACCATTTTTAGCTTTCAGTTACTAACAAAAAACCTCAAATGCCAGTACCAATTTGGCTGGTAACACACCTTCATCACTCATTTTTCCAATTTGAGATTTATTGGATTTATTTAGCATTAAGTAATTGAAAATGTCAGAGGAGAAGCTGTGACAATGTATTATTGTTATGAATTTTCACTATAGCAGTACATTCTATATTTGGGGGACAATAAAAAGGGGTTTTTCAGATATAGCAAAAAGCAGACCAGAAATAAGGATGGTCACCGCACAAACAGGGACATAGACAAGGCAGAGATGTTTAAATACATTCTTCCCATCAGTCTTCGTCAATTATGATGGGCTATGGGAGTCCCAGAGCCATGAGTTGGAGCAATATGGCTCTGAGGATGATAAACTCCCAGTCAACACTGAACTTGTGCATGAGCTGCTGCTCCAGATGGATCCTGGTAAATCTATGGGGCCTGATTGCAGTCATGACTCGGTACTCAATGAGCTGGCTGATGACATCGTGAGGCCTCTCTCAATGATTTTTCAATAGTCTTGGGAATCTGGAGAGATCCTAGCCAACTGGAAGTTGATTAACGTTGTCCCAGTTTTCCAGAAGGGCAAGAGCAGTGACATTTGTAACTACAGGCTTGTCAATGTCGTTTCAGTGAGAAAGAGACATTTTTACAGTGGTACTCTTCTGTGCACAGTTTCCTGGTCACCAAAAAGTATCCTAAGCAGGATCCACTGTTACAGAACAGGAGAGACTGCCATCATTCAGCCTAATTTTTCAACATCTTCTCCCCAAAACCAACAACAAAACAATCTCCCACATCTCAAGAAGTTATTAAAACTTAAAAGTGTTACACAATTTACCCACTTTTAAATTTATTTTATGTTCTGGAAATCAGGGGATGAAAGGACATAAAATAAATCTTAGTTGTTTTTTTAAAATATTTTCTGCTGCTTAAGTGATGCTCACCATGATTTGTTTAAGTTTATGAAAAGACTATCCTGTCCCCCACCAAACTTTTGTAGCTTTTGGCTGGGGTTTTTTGGTGTTTTTTTTTTTTTTTTCCGCTTGGATTTTCATTTTTTTCATTTCTGAAAATGACGTTTCTTCTACAAAAATGATTGTGCTTTGCAAGAAGTGCTGCATTGCACGCAAAACCTCCAATTTTGATCAGCTGCAGCACCATGGAGAGCACTATAAAAGGTATATTGACAGCACCTTTCAGGTTGCTCTGACTCTTTGAGACGATGTGTAAATCTGGAAATTGCATGTGCTCCCACTGTGAACATCAGAATTCAGAAATGTCCACAAAAATTTGGCAGCCTTTAATGTTAACTGGTAATTAAGCACACGACTGTTTGATATCCTTGCATAAATACAAGGTTTTGCATGTGCAAGTGTTTTTTTGATATTACACTGATTTTATCACTGTCTGAAACTGTTATTTTCCTTATCACATACTCCCTACTCATCAAGTAATAGATACAGGATCTGCCTTCGGGCAGAGCTGAGCAATATAAGAAAAAAATATCAAAAAACAGTAAACACACTTTTCCCTTCAGCATGCTCAATTCAGTTGGAAAGTACATGCAAGATATATATATCTTAGGAATTTGTAAAGAGTCTTTATGCTATTATTTGCTCTCCACTCTACAAGAAATTTGTAGCTGAAGAATATTGTGATGGTAGAATTCAGATCAAATAAAAAAATTCATTACACTGTGGCAATGCTTCCTTTTTGACCTTGTTAAATGTAAACCTCTGCAAAGGGATCTAGACAGGTTAGATAGATGGGCCAAGACCAGTGGCATGAGGTTCAACAAGACCAAGTTCCAGATCCTATACTTTGGCCAAAACAGCCCCGTGAAGCGCTATGGGCTGGGGACAATGTGGTTGCAAAGCTGCCCAACAGAAATGGGCATGGGGGTGCTGGTCAACAGGCAGCTGAACATGAGCCAGCATGTGCTCAGGTGGCCAAGAAGGCCAATGGCACCCTGGCCTGTGTCAGAAATAGTATGGCCAGTAGGACCAGGGTAGTGATTCTTGCCCTGTACTCTGCATTGGCTAGTCCGCACCTCAAGTGTTGTGTCCCATTCTGGGCCCCTCAGTTCAGGAAGAACATCGAGATGATGAATTGTGTCCAGAGAAGGGCAGTGAAATTGGTGAAGGGTCTGAAACGCATGTCCTATGAGGAGTGACTGAGGGAGCTGGTGTTGTTTAGCCTGAAGGAGGCTCAAGGGTGACCTTATAACTCTCCACAACTACCTGAAAGAAGATTGTAGCCAGGTGGGGGTTGATCTCTTCTCCCAGGCAACTAGTGATAGGACAAAAGGACATAGCCTTAAACTACATCAGGGGAGGTTTAGGTTGGGCATTAGGAGGAGTTTCTTCACGGAAAGGGTGATTTGTCATTGGAATGGGCTGCCCAAGAAGGTGGTAGAGTCACCATTCCTGGAGGTGTTTAAGGAAAGCCTGGACATAGCACTTAGTGCCATGGTCTAGTTGACAATGTGGTATTCAGTCATAGCTTGGACTAGATGATCTCTAAGATTTATGCCAACCTAATTTATTATGTGATTCTGTGATTCAAAATCTAATTAAATCTGTTAACTCCCCTGGCACAATCATTTGTAACATATTCTGTACAGGTCCTTACATTGCCTTGATTTTCTCAGTCTACAAATAGGAAAAATTGTACCAGAAGATTTCCTTTAGCTCAGCAAGTTGTCAGCTAAATTTATGTCAACTTTTGCCCATAGAATGACTTTGGAACACATCAGATTCCATCTTCTACCCTTCCTTCTTATACATAAGCTTCCCATACTTCAGCAGCAACCTCATTTATTTCCATAGGAGGTGGAAATACATCAACAGTACAGACTGACATCAAAAAGTGACAGGAGTGAGCAGCCCCAGTGCTCCCTCTTAGAAGACCTCAAGATGCACTTGGGATCAGAGAGAGTACGCATGAACAAGGGAGGACTTTTTGGGTTTATAATAGATGATACCACCAGGCAAGTGTGGTAATATGACTGTCTATTTGGAGGGGTTGTTTTGGTTTTGGTGAGGCTTTTTTTGAGGGATGTGTGTGTTGGTTTGTTTTTTCTTTTACACCTACTGCATCTTCTCACAACATCAGATTTAGAAAAAAACCTCAAACAAGCATAGAGAAGAAAACCATGTAACACTGCTGGAAAAAAAANAAGGTTATTGTATCTGCATCAGACATCTCTGTTGGTGCAATGGTGGTGCTTCAGGCTTTCCCCAAACAATGTGGAAACACACCAGCTGATCCCAGGAAAGGTCTTCTATGCATGTGGTTCTGAAAAAAGATTGTCAGAACTCTAAAAGAAAAAAAAAAAAAAAAAAAAAAAAAAAAAGATTGTCTTATTTACTTTGTCTTGTAAAGTATCCCAAGCCTGACTATCTGCCTTTAGGTTATATATTAGTAAGACTCAAACTAAAACAGAAAGCTTTTACAAAGGGATTTTAGAGTGTGACAGGGGATTCTTTTTCCAAAAAGTTTGCTGGTGAACTAGAGAAAAATCATAATGAAAGGAACAATTGAAGAGCTGAAGAATGTTTCACAATCTTTCAGGAATTCAATCTATTTATTATGTCAGAATGATTAAAAAAGTTAACTCCTTTACAAGTGGGAAATACCTCCAAGGGAACAGAAGTTTGATTGTAGAGAATTGATACAAAAGAGTTGTGTTGACTCAACAGCTGAAAAGTGAAACTAGACAAGCCTATTTTATCAAAAATTCAAAGCAGATATTTTTATATTGAAGAGGATTAGGGATACTTGAACATCAACTAATGATTTTTCTAGCACAGAGAATCAGCATATAACTTTTAGTAACAATAAGAATTCTGAGACTTCTCTTTGTCAATCCTCAAATTCAAAGAGCAGACCAAGCTAAACACACATCTGTTGCTGTGATCTAGAACTATACTGTTCTCTCATTTTGTACTTCACAGTAACGACATCTGGAGAACCATGAAACATTTGGGAATACCATAGCTGCTATGCATCATAATGCATTTGGTTAATAACAGGTTACATAGCACTATATAAACAACACAGCTCAGTCAGTACTACCCTCCTTCTCCCACCACACAGGGGTATACCATCTCAGTGTTCCTCCCTCCCATGTGGGCTTTCCTTTAGTAGCACGAGCACACAGGAGCAACGCTCTTATCCCTCAGACAGTGACTTCTAACAGAGTGCCAGGAGAAAGATGATGTTGCCCTTTTCTCTGTCTCACAGAAGGATAAAACAGGAGTCAGATTTTCAAATAAAATTACTTGTTTGTACTGGATTTACCTGACAAGGTGCCAGCAGCAGCACTGGAAAGTCTGCAGGGGAAGACACTGTGTGGAGCCACCAGGGCTGACCTGCACTGGACATAGATGAGTCCAGTGGCTCCAGCAGCCTCACTGTAGGGCACAGCTGAGCCCCTCAGCCACAGGTAGTTGCCTTGCCCCAGGCTGGAATTATGGCTAGAAACAGCTAAGGCAATAGGCAGCAATGAATATAAAATGAAGGCTAGGTCCTACTGGTATGCCATGCAGTACGAAAAGGTGAGATAACTGAAATTATCCCTAATATAAACATACTTAACCATTCCTGACTGGATTACCTTGAGTTAGCAATCTTGATTATCAGAATGGTTGTAAGGACATTTACCAACTCAGAGAGCAAACCTGACATGCAAAGTATTGATCGTATTGTTTCTGTAATTTCCTGCAGATTTCTTCACTGCCCCTATGGTAGGCTTATGTTATCAGACTAAAGGAAGGAAAAATTTTGACATATATCTTAATTTTCCTGTTCCATGCAGCTAATAGCTCTTGTTGCACACCAAAGCTAGACAGGCACAGGAGATACACAACAGCAAAAATCCATAAAGTTTTTGTGACACCAAGGGAACAAATGCACTGCTGTACTTACAGGCTGTGGCTGACATAGTCTGAGACTTGCTTAGATACAGTAATGAAAAGTTTGATATTTATATGGAATTACTGAAAAGAAATTGTAAAAGAGACTATAGAGAAACAAAGTATTACAATATGTTGTTACATAGCAGTGAGGCAAAATTAAAGCATTCAGTGGGTTTTGGAACTCATCCTAAACAAACAATGCAAACCTAATACAAACCTAATACTTAGCTAATTGCCTTCAGAGACAAATAGGGAGAATATGAGCTGCAGGGAAAAGTACTATGTCTAAAGATAAGCAGAGCCATTTCCAGTAAAGGTAGATTCAGCTCAGCTCCAACTGGCTCCATCAAAACATGTCTCCTCAGCACCAGCACAGACTCCACAGTCCAAGTCTGATAAACACATGACTTTGAATCCCAAACATTCCATGACATATTTAAAAAAACAAAAATGCAAACTCTGGATGGGATTCTAGAAAAATACAACTGAATTATTTGCACAAGTGAAAATTCATATCTACATATTAATAAGTCTCTCTTGACTAGGTCTTTCACCACTTCCTAGGCTATTTAAAGGAAAAAAAAAACAAACAGTCTAACTTAAAGCATTCTCTTCCTTGTGCTTTTCAGATAACATCCTATATAATAAGAAGAACAGCCTGTGGAGGAACTTGTTACCTATTCCTTGAAATGTCTGTTAGTAAAGAAAAATTAAATCCCTTCATAAATAACATTTCATTTGAGTCAGTGAATGTAGGCAGCTTGCACTTCCCTTTGTCCTGTATATGCCATGGTGTTTCTTCACAGCAACACTTGATAGATAAATTTGGTAATTATGTATACTCACCTTCAGATTACCTAGTTCAAACACAGAATATCTGTTACCAATTTTGCAATGTATTTAGTCCCTGCAGTCAGTGGAAGCAATGGGATTCATATTGATTTCAAACTTCTCACACAGGTGATTTCAGGAAAACATCAGAAGCATGCAAATTAACCTTTTACTTCTAAACTTTTCTTTTTAAAAAACAATTTTACTATTCAGGTCCACTAACATTGCTAGAGCTTCCCTAGGAGAGTTAACCTGCAAGGGGAGGAACAACACTTATGGAAAAATGTGTGTGACTAAACGAGAGAGGTCTGCAGAAAGGAAGAAATTGATATTGAGGAATAACAGATGAAAGGATGAATATGTTGCACCTAAATATTACATACTTATTATAATACATATATATATATTCAGAAATCTCAATAATGGAATAATCAAGAGGGAACAAAGCCCTTGACATGAAATATTCTTTCGGAAAGCATGACAGTTCCCCCTGAACTAAGCTGATTTATAACACGGAACTATCAAACCCCCCAAAAAATCAGAAAAGCAAAAGAGTCATATAATTTAAAAATAAACCACAGGTTGACTAGAAGCACAAAGACCTCTAACAGTCTTATAAATAGTCACAAGGAGAGAAGGAGAGCTTCACTCTTCAGGAATTAAAAACTGAAGAGTGAAAACGAAAAACATAAACCCTGAAATTTTAGCAAATTGTTTTGAAAGAGACAGCTTCTGGATTTAGTACATGGTTTATTCCCTCTTTCATTTTATGACTCTTTTAAGTAAAAGATCAGTCAACACTTAGATATGCTTTGGAGACCATTTAAGTCAGTAACTGGGATGAAGGTTTCACATGCATTGAAGGATTAAATATAACCAAGCAAATTCCACCCTAAATATACTTGCTATATGGAATTTTACTTTTAGTCACACTTGCTATGTCATTAAAAACGAGGAGTATAGTAAGAGATATTAATTTTCTTATGGAAAACATTTAAACATCTGTTTAGTCACTATGGGAAAAAAACAACCCAGACAAGTCTCCTGAAAAGATTTTAAGGCCCTCTTGATGAGGGGTCTTGAAATCCCATGTGTGGAATAAATTTAAGTTAATGACTTTTCAGAAAGGTAAAATCTGTGAGTGAAGCTTCATGGTGTGTCCAATGTGTACTTCTACATAAATATTTATTTTCATCTAATAGCATCTGCCACAGTCTCTGCTTGAGTACTTGAGATGCACAAGATCTTCCAGCTATGTAGCAAATAATTACACCCAGTTCTAACAGTTCTTCATGTATTTCAAACCATCAGCTTCTGTCTTCTTCCCCTTAAAAGAAGGTTGCTTAAAAGAACAGAGAACAATTACTTATGCATTTGAAAGCTATATTATGTTTTCATGTACAGTATCAAGTAGCTTCTTATTTTTGTTCTCTCCCAAATCTCAATTTCATAGAAAACACAATGCACATGAGCTAGTTTGGTCTTTGTTTCTGTCCAAGGTAACTCACTCCGTGCTCCTCTGTCATGTGAAATGGGGAGATTTGCTCAAACCTTGAGTGTCTGATTATCTATCAGAGGCCAGGGAAAACTGAGATCCTTGAGCCTGACCAGTCTGTCAGCATCCCGTTACAGGGATCCTTAACTGAGCAGTTCACTGGATCAGAGAGCAGCCTGACTGGCTTGTTCAGGGTCACACTCCAAACAGAGAGACCCTCTCCTGGGTCTCCACACGTTTACTCTACTGGAAGTGAGTGTCAGCACTTTTGAAGGACTCACATCAGACATTTACAGAATAACGTTCTTTATTAACAAAACTGTGACAGGTTAAGGTTCAAGAATTTTAGGTGATCATATCTGACTGCAAAAAACGTATTTTAAGCAATATATTAATTCAAAGTAATATACTAACAAGTCTCTGAAAGACTATTTTGGATTTTTGACTTAGAATTTTATTTGCTGTTCTTAAAAAGTGCACTAGTAGTAACAGTCTGATATGAAATAGTATGCTGGTTGCTATTACTCATTTCATACATCATTTAATACTGACATATATTCCAACTCTTGAAATAAGAACTCTTAGTTTAGGAGGAATAAGCCTAATTATTTACTAAGTATGGAATTATGAAAACAAGTAAATTCCCATTATTGATGTGGAATAAAAGATCAGAAAAGGCTACCTTCACGCCCAACCCAGCCCCAAAGTGACAAACAGTAACATTTTATTTTGTTTCTTCATGACCTCAGAAACACAATTGTTTCAAGTACTACATTAAGCAGTTAAGTCCATATTAGCATTAATGTACAGGTAAAACTCAATTTTCTTCTACTTCTGCTATTTCTAAATCAAATTTATTAAAAAAAAAAGGTTCTGGAAGAAGGATTTGGCATATTGTGAACCTATATTTCCCTTGAGTTCTCAACATCAAAAATACAATATTTTTCTGTGTGGTTCCAAGGATGAGCTCTGTTCAGCCCTAGGGTAACCTCTACTTTACACTGAAGAAGAAAAAGATTTATCCTATTTCTATTCCACCATGCTCTCCACTACCAAAAGCAGTGAGACTTGATTATCTCTCAGTATCATTTTCTTCTTTGAAATTGAAAAAAAACAGGGCACAATAAAAAAAGGAGACAACTTTGATATATTAATTGAAGGAAGGTGGAAAATTGGTATCTAGGGAGAAGAAAATAACTATGAACAAAACCAATGGAGCCATAATGATCTAGACATTAAAAGAAAAAAAAAATTGAAAAATCGACAGACAGACATTACCACAGTAGAAATATACATTTATATAGTGGACTTTCACAGTCTGACAATCCAGCTGTACTGATGGCAAGAATATAATATTTTTTTTCCTTCAGTCAGTGTAATCCAGGTTGGCAAAGTTAAGTAACATCTGAAAGTAATGGCTGCAGGAAAGTTGACATCCTTACACTTGGGAATGCATCAGCTGTAATCCAGGGAAATATATTTAAAAACATAAGACCAATAGAGGGCAAACTCACTTGGGCATCAGTTAGTGTGTTTCTTTGTCTCACTCTCTCAGAAATTAGAATTTTGTTATTTCGTCATATGTATCCACTTATTCATCCTTTATTTGGATTGAGTATTTCCCTGCTCTGCCACTCAGAAAAACAAACAAAACAAAACAAAACAACCCCCAAACAAAACAAAAAGCCCCAAACAAACAAACAAAACTTGTGTAAAGTCGATAAATCAATTTTCAAAGTTCAAGACCATGCAATTTTCTTAATATGAAATCCAAATATTTCTATTTGAAAATGACATCAGGGTAGTCCATGAAAGTTCCAGTTTCCATGCTCTGTTATGTGATCAAACCTTTATAGAGACTTTCAGATCTACTTATGTATAAAAAGCTGGTACAGGACCTGTACAAGTACTCTTACAAGAATGCCCAGACAGACATGATGAACCAGAAAGGTGTCTTCTTCCTTTACAGAAAAGTGTTATGCTAGATATAAAATGGTATCTGATATCTCTTCATTAAAATGCTGTCATATATTAACAAAAAAAACCAAAAAACAAAACCACCCTCCCCTAAAAAACCAGTCATAATAAAAAACAAACAAATAAAAAACAACCCACAAAAACAAAACCATGAGAATCCCCCATAAAAAATAAAACAACTCCTCCACCACAAAAAAAACGCTAAAACCCCCCAAACAAACAAAGAACCACAACAAAAACCAAGTAGCTCAAATTTTCTCCTGTTGATATTAATGGGCACCATGAACTCCGGCTGGCACAGTATTGGGTTCATTTAAATTGAAAAAAATTTAAAAATGTGTGCCTTGTAAATGACCTTTGTATCCAGACTGGTTATTTAAAGTTAACAGGCATATCTAGAGTTTCTGAAGAATTGTATCATAATATGTGTGAAGCCTTCCCAGCATTGTGTTTCTAATGATAAAAAAAGAAAAGATTTTCCTGTCCTTATATCTGTGCGGGTTTTTTTGCATGAGAGCATTACAGAAACCTATTTAACTTTGCCTCCCTAGGGAAATCCAGCTAGCCACAGATGGTGGTTTAAAGGATTACATAACAGTACTTGCTATAGGCTATTTCATAGCTCTAAAACCCACTATGAAATCTTGTGACTTTTGGAGTTCCTTTATTTAAGGCAGAGAATGTTACCTCTTAGGAAAACACTGCATTATTCAGCAATGTGAAACACACAACTTCTGCAAGCACCATTTCTCTGTCTCTAAGACTTTGTGACTTATTGCATTAATAGCGAAAGACTATGAAGGGAAGACAAAGGGAAAGGCAAAGGCAAAAGGAAAGGGAAAGGGAAGAAGAAAAGGATTAATTTTGCCTTTTCAAATTAATTACATGTGAACATATAGCTGAGATACATGTGGAGAAATCTCATCAAGAGATCTCAGAAAAAATATCAATTAGGCCTCCACTGTGTGGATTTTATAAAATTGAGCCACTGAAAGTATCTGTCTATTAGGGCCTAAAATGGGCATGTTAGCATCACTCTACACTTCTTTAAAAAAATATTTCTTTTTGACCCTTTCTTTACACAGTGTTACCTAGAAGTCAGAAGCGAGTTAGAGAAGTGTATTGTTTCCTAGTTAAGCAAAGAAGGTCATCTAGATTGATATGTGAAACCTCAAATTCTAGAGACTGACCCTTAAGGACTGCAGGTTCATGTTTTAATATCCCAAAATATGAAACCATTTAGAGCCTCCTCTCTAGAACTTTACTGCCTTTTTCTATTATCAATCACTTTTACATAAAATGTGTTCTTGAATTCTCAACAATTATAAAGTTGAAAACAAAGACATACTTACTGTCCTGAAACACATTCAGCCACTGTCATTGTGAGATGGAGATGTTGCAGGCTGCAATCTAACTAGCTAAATCACAAGGATCAGGATATAAAAAAACAGGTTTGGGGATAAAAAAACCCAAACCAAACATTTGTATGTAAAGAAAAGTCCATAAAATATTACAGGGTAGAAAGAACCACTTAAGAAATGCAACTGATTTGCAAATGAAGAATATAGTTTAGTGGTTTTATTTATAATATATATCTATAAAAATTATAAAATCTAATCTTTTCACCTCAGTCTGAAAAGATCTTTTGCTTTCAAGATTTTGCTTATATAATAAATATTACATTATGATGTTGTAATGTACACAATGCATATGTAAGCTATGCACAGTATGTGTTATGCAGTGTTTAATTCACTGCATTGAGAATTTTACGGACTATGGTTAACATTACAATTAGTGATCAACACGCATTTTTTATCTTTTCAGGAAACATCTTCTTTTCCCCTACTTTCCATATTTTTTTCCTTTTTCACTCATCTCAGTCTAAGGACGTTGAGTTCTCAGCTACACTGGGACAAGCAGCAAGACCCATTGAATTTTTTTCTTAAACTGAGAAGATATGTGACGATACCTTTTTTCCCAGGCTGGTTTTTGTCCAAGCTACAAGAATGTGAAATTTTACACACCTCTTATTGACTAGTGACTTCAAAAAAAATTAACCGTATATCATTCTCATAAGAGATATATTTAGAGTACCCTGCCTTACAACATGTTTTTCTTAAATGTGATTTTAGTGAGACAAAAAATATTTTAATAACTCATTTAATTTCACTTGAAGTTGTTGTAAGTTTTGGTTACCATATAAATCTTCAAGAAAATTACTTTTGCAAAAGTATACACTTAACTTCCATTCTTATCCTGAATATAATACAGTCAGGAGTTGGTACAAAATTTCAAATCTATTTTAGGCTTTAATTGCATTGCCTTCTAATGTTAAGTTGAATCCAAAACTAGCTGACCATTTGGTTCTAAAATTGTGAGGAACTTTCCAATTTTTGAGTTATTTACAAATAATCCATGTACATAATCCTTATAATTAAATCCTCTAGCTCAACACTGTTATTTAAGGAGAAGAGAGCCTGCCTGTCCAAACATAAGGAGGTTTGAGAAGATGAGCCTCTGCCTAGAGCCATTCACATATATGTCAGGAGCAAACTCCTGTTCCAAGCACAAACGTCTTTCAGCAATATTTCTGTTACCGAACATGCCATTTTCAAATTGGATCACAACACATCTGCAGTTTTCTGAGAATATTTAATACATGCATTGTCAACTGAAAAATTACCTCTGATGTATTAAATATCACTTTGCAGGGAATCTACAGGAGGAAGGCAGTTATCTTCTCAGATAAACAGTTAGAATTAAAAACTCTGACCTTTGTCTTTAAAAACGCTGTGCTGCCAACAATTTCACCATCTTGCCAGCTTTTAGTTTCAATGGTATTTTCTCATAGGATAATTAACTAGCAGGTCCTATCTGATATTTCCTTTCATGATAACAAAGTTCATTTTTGCTTTGTCATCAGGAAGCCTTTCAAGCAATTTTTACCGAAGTAATTTTTCTCTTACACATGTATTATTTCTTCCCTTCTCCTTACATTTCTTCATACAGACAACTCCTAGTTCTGGTAAAAGCTATGCCTCATATAGGCTCCAGTTAAACTGGAGTTGTTCTGTTGGCATTAGCATCTTATTCTATTATAAGTGAAAATATTTAATTGTACACTTACTGACCACATTCAGCATTATGAGAAGATAGCCCTTTTATCTTAACCTTCCAATTAGGGATATGCTTGCTAAGACTTACATAATTCTTTTCAGTTACTATCTACAATTTAATTCAGTGTATTTCTGCTGATGACATAAAACTGTGGGGAGAGGCTGATACACCAGAAGGTTGTACTGCCATCCAAAAGGGCCTGGTCAGGCTGGAGAAATGGGCTGACAGGAACCATATGAAGTTCAACAAAGGGAAGTGTGGAGTTTTGTGCCTTTGAAGGAACAAAGCCATGCACCGGTATATGCTAAGGGCTGCCCAGCTAGAAAGCAGCTTTGCAGATAAGTCCTAGTGGACACCCAAGTTGAATGTGAGTCAATAATATGCTCATGGCAAAAAAGGCTGATACTGTCATGGGCTGCATAAATAGAAGTGTTGCCAGAAGACTGAGATGGAATCCTTCCTCTCTACTCAGTGCTGCTAAGGCCACACCTCTTCCGGGCTCCTCAGTGCAGGGAGGGAATACAGCAAAGGGCCATGAAGGTGATGGACTGAAACACTTCACATGTGAAGAGAGTCTGAGAGAGTTGGGACTGTTCAGCCTGGAGAAGAAAGGTCTCTGGAGGGATTTTTTCACTGTATGTAAATACCTGAAAAGAGAGCGCAAAGAGAACAGAATCAGACTATTTTCATTGGTACCCAGTAACAGGATGTGAGGCAATGGGAATAAACTGAAACACAGCGTGTTCCTTCCGAACATTAGGAGATACCTTGTTACTGTGAGGACGAGCAAATAGTGGCATACGTTTTGCAGGCAGTTTGTGGAGTCTCCAGCCTTGGAGACTGGCTGGACTGTCCTTCAAAAGTTGCCTGGACGTGATCCTCAGAAACAGGTCTATGTAACTCTGCTTGAACAGAAAGGAGCTGGACCAGATGACCTCCAGAGTTCCCTTTCAACTTCCACTATTCTGCAATTTCATTTGGAGATATCAAATTAGCTAGCTTTTGAGGGCAATTATGTTACTCCTGGAGGATTTAGGACTATAAGTGATTATTAATTGCCAGTGATTAGAACTATCAGTTTTTTAAAAAGCTTCACCAGTCAATAAATTATCCTATCAGCATCATCATATTTAATTTTGTTCCAAGTGGATATCAGCTTTCACTGTATAACACTCTGAACTTTCTCCACTAATATAAATGAAAAAATATAAATATAAAACTGTGAAACATAAATAGTAATAACATCACTCATTAGGCATCTTTATTTTGTCATATATCTGACTTGCACTTGTTCTTTGAATAATTCCAAACAGAATCATGTTGTAAAATAGGTAAGCAAGAGTATATATCCACAACAGACTTAGATTTTAGTCTTAGAAGTATTTTTTACTCAACTCCTATTGTTGCCTACTAACAACGTTACCACACGCGTATTTGACTCCAGACACAGTGGATTTCAGCAATATGGATGAATTAGTATCTATTCTGTCATTTAACTTAGCCCAGAAAGTGTCTTCAGAAACAAAAGAGATGTAGTGAATGCCCTAACACTGTCTGAACAACCCTTTCTAAAGGCATGACGTTTTCTCACAATTGACTCAGCTGCACAGGAACAAATCCCAGAGCACTAGGGCACAAAACAGCAGGGGTTTGCTCTCCTGGGCACATACATACACTGGGTCAGGGACAGTAACACACAGAAGACCTTGTTGTGGGAATACTTATACTCAGGTTAGACTAACTGGAACACTCTGATCCCAGTACTAATTAGCTCAGAGAAGTCTGCAGTGGAGATATTCCCTATATAGATGCTCACACCATCCATGCCTTCCAAGCACTTTTTATATTTCCTCCCTGGGTCTAATGGGTATTGGATGGTCAATGGTCACAAAACTAATTCTGACTGCTGAGAATGAAACATTACAGAACATAAATATATGAATGGAATTGCACAAGGGAACAGAGTTTGAATGGAAAAAATAATGGCAAAAATATTAGCTTTTCACCTCTGGCTACCAAGAATGACAGAATACATGAACAGAGGTAGCATCAAATTCACTACAAAGAGTGGAGGGGCCAGGAAACACATGCCCAGAACATTCAAAAGGATAACATAGGCATAGATAAAAAATTGTTTTTCTGTCCTAAGATATGGAAAGAATATTCTAATGAGTCTGCTTAGTGGTATTATCCATGAGAGACATTACGGATACTGCTTTTCTTTCAGAGGCATCCTATTTTGTTCTGTAGTTTTGTTTTCCATCTATCCTATCAGTTGGAGAGAGACAGGACACCTGGCATTTACTTACAGAACACTGTGTTACACTGTGGTGGGGTGACCCTGGCTGAAGGTCAGGTACCCACCAAAGCTGCTCTACCACTCCCCTTCTCAGCTGGAAAAGGAAGAAAAATTATAACAAAAAGCTCATGGGTCACAATAAGGACTGGAAAAGATCACTCAACAACTATTGCCATGGGCAAAACAGACTCATATTGGTGAAATTAGTTTCATTTATTACAAATCAAATCAGGATAGAATAAGAAGAAATAAAACTAAATCTTAAAAATACCTTCTGCACACCATTTCATCCTTCCTGGGCTTAACTTCACTCCTGACTTCTCTGCCTCCTGCCCCTGCAACAACACGGGGGGATGGGAAATGGGGCCTGCAGTCAGTTCATCACACATTGTCTGGACCTCTGCTTATTCCTCGCAGGGGGATCCTCATCCTCTTTCCCTGCTCTACTTTGGGGTCTCTCCTATGGGAGACAGCTCTCCATGAACTTCTCCAATGTGAATGCTTCCACTGGGCTGCAGTTCTTCACAGACTGCTCCAGCAGTTCCTTTCACTGGGTGCGGTCCTTCAGGAACTGGCTGCTCCAGTGTGGGTCTTCCATGGGGTTCCAACTCCTGCCAACAAACATGCTTCAACATGGGCTTCTCTCTCTATAGGACCACAGATCCTGCCAGGAGCCTACTCCATCATGGGTTTCCCATAGGATCACAACCTGCTTTGGGCATAACAGCTGGCTACAGTCTGGGGTCCTCCACGGCCTGCAGATGGGTATCTGCTTAATTATGGATGTCCATGAGCTGCAGGGAGGCAGTTTGCCTCATCACAAGTTGCACAGGCATCTCTGCTCTGGCACCTGGGCACCTCCCACTCCTTCTTCACTGAACTTTGTGTCTGCAAGGCTGTTCTTCTCACTCCTCTCTCCCAGATGCTGATGTGCAGCATGGTTTGGGGTTTTTTCCACTTTTTAAATATTTTTGTCCCAGGGGTTTTACCACTGTCACTGTTGGCCTTGGTTTTGGCCAGCAGAGGGTCTGTCTTGTAGCCAGTTGGCATGAGCTGCATCAGACATAGGAAAGTTTCTAGCAGCTTCTCACAGAAGTCACACCTGTAGCTTTCCCCCTTCCCTGCCTCACTGCGTGCTACCAGAACCTTGCCACACAAACCGAGTGCATATACCCGTATGGCAGTCAGATGCAAGCACCATGTCCTTTCATTATCTAATTTCTGTGCAGGTGATGCCTCAGGGCTTTTTGATTTTTGATTTTTTAATTTTATAGATTGTAGAAGTTAATGTAGTTTTAGTGTAACAACAAAGTAACTTCAGTAGCTTAATGTTTACACATACCAACCCCATCCTATATCAATCCCTCAAAACTCCAGTAGCTGTTTAGTCTCCATTTCAAGGTAGAATTGCAGAGAAGTGCCATGAGGCCTGCACCACAAGATAAAGACACGGACAGAAGAACACCAAATCTGGAACTTTGGAAGGCCTCCAAGGACCAGATGTGCTGTGAGGAAGACAAGGACGATGAAAGAGGGGTCCTAAACCCCCAGACTCAATTCCTGATGGGGCGTGCTAGGGACGGGATGGGGGAGGACTGAGGGGAATAACAGAATGAGATTGGATGGACATCATTATAAAATCTTGGAACTTGGGAACTGAGGGGGGATCCTGTGGACATGTATTCCTGGACCTGAAGGTTCATTAAAGCTTCTGCTCTCCTTATCTTATCTCCTACTAAATTTGCCTGGAGTTTTTTTCGCCTCAGTCTTTAAGGCATCACAGGTCAAAACCTGTACAGGTTTTCTGCTCAACAACAGAATTATTCAGTCATGTTGGTTTGGACCCTTCAACCTGAAGTCTGAAATGTGCAAAAGAAAGAAGATATCTCCTAAATCTCACTCTACATAAAAGTTGTTGTTGTGGAAAATGAACTTAATTGTGCTGGCAAAGCATATATAGTTTCCATTATATAAATACAAATCCGTCACTGACTGACACCAAATATTTTGTTGTTAACTTGCCCTTACCTTTACCTTATCCAATAATTTCTTCTGATACAAACAGGCAATCCTTCACGTTTCATTTCATTCTTCACGTTTCATATTTCAAACTCTAGGATGATGCTGTGTTTTTTATTCACATCACACTTGTAGATCCCTTGTCAAAAAAAAAACAAAACACAAACAAAAACAACAAAAACCCACAAAAAAAATTCAGTCATGTCATATTAACATTTTGGTGCTATTTGCTTTTTGCTTGCTTATCTACCATGTACTGTCCTTGCTGATTTTGCAGCTTTAGAGGTACTAAGGTAGGATTCCTTGCAATTACAGAATAAAGTTTATGACCTCTTTTGTCAACATACTATGGAGTGGGAGGCTATAATAATACCCTGCAATGAGAGTAGTAGAAATTTAAGCAAAGCAAATGTGAAGATATTAATCTAAAACACAGATCCAGGCTTAGATTCCTTTTGTGCTAATTTACTACTTCAAGCTAATTATTGTGTCTTTAAGTACACTCTCTACTCCCTATTATAACACTAATGCTGAAAGAAAAAAAACAAACCAACAAACAAACAAGAAAATGGTTGTTATTTTGAAGACATGAACACCTGCTTTAAAATTAGTCTCACAAGTCTCACTTGCCTGGAATAGCACTGCTTTTGATTAGTGTGTATAGTCAAGGATGAGTCATTTTAAGCTTTATTATAAGCACTTCAGTAGCTAATAGAGAAATGAGACTAATTCTCCATTTTGAAGGACAGGTTTTACCTACATAGCACCCAGATGCAGAAACAGATTGTTATTTGATGAACAGAGTTAAATGAGTTAGGAATGAGAACATAACCTGAACATGAGAAAAGCACTGACATGGTTTCACACCATAATACTCAGTCTCTGAAGAGATCATGCAGTATTCTGAGCCTACTGAAATATGGCCCTGCATGTAGCCACTGAAGAATGGGACTACTGTACTTAACAAACATGTGCTACTGTTCTAATTTAATGGAGATGCAAAAAGAATAAAAGCCTTCTTAGGACATTACACTGTTTTAAAGATTGTGCTAGCTCTCTACTTTCTGAATTTTATTAGTTGGGCACAACACAGAACATGATCTTGATAGACAAAGGCTACTACTGTTATTACTAGTGATAATAGAAACTCCTTAGGCAAATTTCTGCATTAGTGATGTTAATGGAAGTTTTGTCACTATTCAGCTGAACCAGGATTGCACTGTCAGAATTAAAGCAAAGAGTAAGAGGTCTTGCTCCAAGCAAAGTGGTTACACTGAGTATCCTTGTTGTGAATTTGATATCAGAGCCTTGATAAAGCCATTCTTCAAACTTCAAACTGTCAATGACTGCCAGAATTTTTACTCCAAAATATTTTAGGCTTTCAGGCATTTTTTAAATGTTTTTTAATGAAATCTGACAACTCCTTGATGGAGAAGGAAAAAAAGGTGCATAATTTTGCATCACTAATTTTTCCCTTCCTTCAGCTATCACTGTGTACATCCTTCTGGAAGATACGCTCAGGAAGGTGTGCAAATGAGTCAGGAAAAACAAGCATGTTGAGCAGTCTGTTTTACTGCAGCATTCCAATTAGCTTTTCAGGAAAGCACAGGAATAGAAGGGCAGATACAGTCTTAATTCCCCTTCTAATCAAAGGTCAGGCATTGTTTAGTGGCTGCAAAAATAAATGCAAAGGGAAAATGTAGTTACTCCTAGGATGCCAGGGAACCTGACTTGTTTTCACTCCTTCATAAAGCAGGACTGGATTCTTGGGAAGGAACTCCAGAGTACAAAAGGGAATTTAGGAATTTCAGACCTGGAATAAGAAATATTGCCTGACAGTTCTCGAAGGGCAATCCAGTTTCTTCCACCTGACCTCAGTTCAGCTGGCTACAAGATTAGTAAGGGGTAATCATTTTAAATCTCCAAATACATCTCCAATTTGTACTTCTGCTGATTATTTCTCTAAGTGAAAGATGTGGCCACTGTTGGAAAAAGCATTAAAGCCAATGTTAATAGTTTAATTTTGGAACTGTTCAGAATCCAGGGGCAGTTACAGATTTGAGTGTTATCACCAACTGAACAATTCTATTAACCTTTATACGCAGAATTTTGCATAAAGTAATACCAACACAGTAGAGGATACAAGAAGAGAAGTGAAATGTGTAGAACAGTAGCACCCTTCTAGGCACATTCAGAAAAAAATTCATTGGTCTTGCCTAAATTTCAGCAAAAAAAGGGTGTATTTTAGCATCATATCCACTTATATGTCTCTTTCCTGTGTGTGTAGATTTTGCTTTGGTGTCTTCCCTCTCCTCTCCCAAACAGCTATTCTTAAAAAAGAATGTCTCCACTTAACTAGAGATTTAAAAATACAGATAACAGTGGATGTTATACTAAGGCATGTTTTGATTTTTTTTTCTATAAAGATTTTTTTTAACAAGATGTTCAGTTTCATCAGTAGTGGACAAATCTCACACTTAAAGCTTTCAGAGACTCCTGTCTCACACTCAAGTCTGAAGGAACAAGAGCCAAAAAGTTAATCTGAAAACCTTTACCCAAAGGTAAACTCCTTCCACTTCACAGTAAGTAATGAGAAAATTTCAGGATACTTTCCACACTTAAAAAAATTGAAAACCTAAATGGGGTGTAGAGAGGAAGAGAAAGGGGCAATTCTTTACCAATTACTGTGTGGAAAATCCAAACACACTCTGCTGTCATGTTAATCCTGATGAGAAATATATTGACCCTATTTTTCAGTATGTTGCAAAATGCAACTTCAGTATAATGTTTGTTTGTACAGATAGATTCATTCTTTCTTCCTTTTCATGCTGTAACACCATTGTGGGCTAACTCCAACAGGCAACTGAGCATCACCCTGCTGCTCACTCGTGCCTCCTGCTGGAGAAAATGGGAAGGAAAGCAGTGAGAAAACTAATAAGTTGAGATAAAAACAGTTTTATAAGGAAAGCAAAACCTGCACACAGAAGCAAAGCAAAATAAGGAATTAATTCAATACTTCCTATTGGCTGGCAGGTGTTCAGCCATCTCCAGGAAAACAGGGCTCCATTACTTGGGAAGTCATGCCATAATTCTATGAGTGTATCACTCTCCTAGTTTCCACCAGATTTTAATGCTGAGCATGACATCATAAGATGTGGAATATCTTTTTGTTTAGTTGGGGTCAGCTGTCCTCTGTTTGTGTCCCTTTCCAACTTCTTGTGCACCTACTACTAAGTGGTGGGGCCTTGACAGTGTTTAAACACTATTCAGTCTTTGCATCCCCATGCTAACGATACTGTTTTGGTCACCAATAACCACATGGTACTGTTGCAGCTTCTACAAAGTAAATGAACTCTATCTCAGCCAAGACCAGTACAAACACCCTTTCTGTTACAGGGAATTTTAAAATTTTCACCAAAGTAGTTTCAGCATAGTTTAAAAAAAACCTCTCAGTGTTGACAGAGGAACCATCTGAAAGGTTGAGAGATAGATCCTAACACTTTATTTGGCTACCAATTCAATTTGCTTTCACTGTAGCCATTGGTAACGAGCATACTTCAGGGCACTGTCCCATTTCTACTACTGTGAAGTCACCTTTGGGCAGCTGAGGGATGGAGGAGATTGACAAGAAAACCAGCTCAGTCCTTCGCCCTATCTACAAAATCATACTGCTGCCTCCCTGGCTGCACACAATTATTTGGCTCTTAGTTATCTCCTGACCACAGTAATAAGACTACAAAAGGAGAGGGGAATAATTTGTTAGACCTGTAGGAAGAACAGACGCTGTTTGCTTCTCAGTGGCTGAAAACACAACATACAGGAGAGGAAGGAAACAGAAAGGGACTGTTTTCAGCTGTTGTACTGTCTGGCAACTTTCAGCTCATTCTTTCTTGACACAATGTTTTTGCCCTTCAAAAGCAAAAGAACAAGGAAAACACGGCTACACTCTTCAAGGGAAGAAGATCATACTTTCAGAATTATTTCACTTAGAGAAATATAGTCATTCTTTCTTACATTTGATGTGTAATACAATTGGGAGGCAGCAATTTGTTTACAAGGTGAATTGCACATAATGTATATGTGACCAGCAGTGATAACAAGTTAATTGTAGAATGAGCTAATCTATGACTTGAGAAATAAAAATGCTGCATAAAGGATGGGATGAGAGCAGGGACTTTGAAAGTACAGGTACAAAGAGTCATGGGTGTAAACAACCCACCGATGAGTAATTACTGGTGATTAAAGGCATAGATCTTTGAGAGATGGAGCTTGTTTGTGTTGTAAAAATGGAACAAAGTCATAACCAAGGCAGAAAAACAGTATTCATTTATTCGGTCATTGAGAATAACAGGTAATTGAATCAATTCAACTGAAAAGGGTTTTTTTTGTTTTCTGACCCAAGATGAAAACCACCTGAGATTAATACAGTGTCTATGGACCTCCCCCTTACACCCCCAGGCAACATGGGCACCCACTGCTGGGCAGGGATTGCTGCTGCTTCACACTGAGCTACTGCTACTTATGTTCTTAGCACATCTTACCCAAAGTAGGAAAAGGATTGATGGCCATTATGAAAAAGCATAGGACTGAGCATTAATATATAGTTGTAATTTATGTATATACATATGCATACTTGAACTAGCCATATAGGGGTTAACTATTAAGCCTTAATTAAAGGATCTGTATGGATTGAAAATTCTCTATCCTCCACTACCTTTTGGGGTTGAACACTGCACTGTAACCTCGTCTGGATCTCAGACGCAACAAAGCAGCAAGAGTTTTCTCTTGTACTTCTCAAATGCTCACTACCCCAAAGCAATGTACTTATTAGCTAGCAATCCCTCTAAAGAGGGTGGCTAGTGGACAGCAGTGCTCCCACCAAGACAAGCATCAGCATCCAGATAAATAGTTTCACATGTACTTGTTAAGATTTCATAATAAAAGTAACACTATGCAAGGAACTGCTGTTGGCTTAATTTACTGAAAGTAGTCTGGTTCTAAACAGATATCACTTCATCCTGGGATACTTAGTACCAGCCTCTTATTAACTGAAAGGGAAAAGTTAATTTCTTGAACCCTAGAGCCTATGGTAAGGATTACTAACTAAACAGACAGAAGAAAAAGTAAAAACACCACCAGAGAAAACTCATATGCATTCACACCTAGTTCTGTGAGTTTATTTCAGTTGTGACTTTGTACAACACCCTGCAGTTCTCATGCTATTTACACAACGCGGTGAACAATAGACACATGTGTGTGTGTGTGTGTCTGTGTGTGTAAATAGTTTATTGTCTTGAATTGTTGTGCAAAACCGTAAACTCTTGACAGAGTTCCCATGTTCCATAGTTATTTTTGGTCCTTTCATGTGTATTTAAACTGCCAATGCTTTCAGCCATAGCTTTGAATAAGTGCACAGGACAGAAGTACTTCCAACATCTCTGAAGCTCACATCCCAGAAGTGTCAGTATTTTTGTGTTGACAGCTACAATCAAACCACCTCTAAATTTTTACTTGCATATAGCTTTTAGGACATTATATTTGTTTAAAATGTAGGTGTGGTAGTGGGAAAGTGGTTTTTATTTTTTGCAGTTCTCCAGTTGAGTGTGTTTAGTATGAGACAAGGTTTTTAATAAAGTCTCTCTCATGGAGAGTACCTGCAGTTAATTTTAAATAGACTTGGTAACCAAATTTTAATAAAACACATACAAGAAAACTACAGTTGTTAAATATAAAATATTTAAAATTTTATTTCATGAGGAAGTATAAAACAGTGGAATGAAAAGACTGACAGATCTAATTCCTGCACAGTTAAACATTTATTTAAAAAGTCCTATATATTAATACAGTAATGTAAAATAGTCATAGAAACATCCTTAGTGCATTCTTCAGGTATTGATATAGCACTTTAAAAGACAGACAAAACACTTGGAAGCCCATAAATATGTTTTTTACTTGTTTGCACTTATTTTGGCATTGGTGATATGTTTTAAAAACATAGCAGTAGCAATTTGAGTTAGAAGAGTAAATAAAAAAAAGCATAAAAATGCAGGAAAAACACAGCCTTTTTTGATGGAATCTCCTCCAACTTTTATTTCATTCTGTCTTTTTCTTACTTTAAGATCAGTAATCTCGTCTCCTACATCTACTCTTATGCATCTCTTCACCTAGGTATAACTTAAAAGGATAATATAATAAAACAAATTTTAAGAACAGCAAAGTAGCTGAAGAATTTTTTTCATTTTGTATATCACCACTAGGACTTTTGGTTTTTCTGATTTCTATTATTTTTGCTGTTTTATTGTGTAATAGAAAGATACAATTTTTGGTACCACAATAAGTTGTAATATTGTGGAAAGTTTTGTAGCCAGGATATCCATCCCTCATAATTTATTCCATATCTCATCCTATTCCAAACATCACAAATAAAAATGGATCTCAAAATAAGGAAAAAGTTTACCTCTTTAATTTTTCAGAATGGTACTACTGAAATAATACGTTTAACATATTCAAATCCAGTTGTACCCTGTGATTTGTAGATCTTATTATAGTTGGAGCTGTTTCAGAATACTTAATTGACACTGAAAATTTGGGGGTTTGTGGTGCATGGTTTTCAAAGTGGGATTTTTTTTTACAAGTGAAATCACTGTATCCTTGCCATGCTTTCAAATTTGACTCCATCTTGAATTCACATAATAGTAGCATGAATCAAGAAAACGATCACAGTTACATACCTCCTGCAAGTAACTATTACAGAAAAGGATTCCCTTTTACTGCTTTGTTTTCTTACTTCAAAGTAGTCACATCTCATGTTCTTTTAGTTATTGCAAGAGCAGAGAGGGGAAGATACATGATTCCATAAAGAAAGGTCAGACAAAAAGCAACTTAAGATGACATATCCAGGTCTAAATTTGTTTTTTGATGACTCCTTTATTCAAATGCAAGCAAACAAACAAACCCACACTGATGGGACTTCAGTTCTTTTGTTCTCATTTATCTGAGAAGCTATTCCCAGAATTCAATTCTAAATGGTCAAGTTACAACCACATTTACTTTCTATATAAAGTATAAAAGTTACGAATTCCTCCTAAATATTCATCAGCAGAAACTATGGCTATAAACTACAGCCCTGAAGTGGACAATCTATGGGCAATCACATGATTAGCTAGCACAGTACCACTGACTAGTAACTTTCAAAGCCAAGATAACTTGCCTGCAACTATTTGACACACTCTGATTTGGGTTATTGCCATATGAATGAATCCCCATTTTGACAGATGGAATGATATTACATTTTCAAGATAGTAAATTCCTCAGTTAATAGAATTGTCTCATCTATTCTGAATATCTACAGAGGAGTTAAATCCTCAAGTGTTTGGGTTTTTTTCTTAATTTTCTTTGCATAAGCAGTATAGGAATAATTATATGATGTTTTGGAATTTACCTATAAAATCCTCATTCAGGAAGAATATAACTCTCACATTGAAAGCATTTCAAAGTGCAGTGCCAAAAACTAATTCCAATAAGGAAATTCTAATAATACCACAGCTTACTCTGGTGTTTCATCTCCCAGAAACATAAGGAGCTGTAAGTGGCATCTGTAACTGTCTGACACCTAATTAAGCAGACATAAGTCTGTTAAAACGTATGTGCTAAATTATTAGGAAATTAATAGAAGCAGCTCTAGAGAGCTGTGGTCATATATATCACTGATTTATTGGACTAAAAATCTACACTAAGGGCCTTTTTCACTGGAATTAAACATACACATTGCAGTAAAAAAAAAAAAAA
>VXBX01001588.1:1137-14785 GCA_013400415.1 Scytalopus superciliaris
CTGGAAGATTTCAAACCCATATGATGGGTAGAAAAGGAAATGATGTGAAGTCAGTGCTTACAGCTGATATAAGAGTTGAACTTCATAGAGAAACTATAAAGACAAGGTAACCTGATGTGATCTTGCAAAAACATGGTACTATACTGATGGAAAGCCAAAGTTCAGCAGCCATTACTAATTTAAATCAAGACTATTTCTTCAGTATTTTCAGCTACCGGAAGTATCCCTGTAGTACAAAACTGGAATTGCACAGTAGAAGTCCACAAAAAATAATAATAAATAGAATCTGTTGCCCTTTTATCCATTTTTCACAATAGTTGAGCATTTTGATATTTTTTTTCTCCTGTTATGAAGCTATAGATTAACACTTGAGTTCAAATATGAAATTTGAGGCAAATCTTGAAACTAAGAACTCTTCCTATTAGATTTTAAAAAACTGTCTAAGTCTTCCATGTTCAATATTTCCTAGTGTACAGTAATATAATTAATATATCCATGCCTCTTTATTGATTTTTTTCTTGAAAGTTCTACAGTTCTCTTGAAAGTTTGGAAAATATCTTTATTTTAAGTGAAACATTTGAAAAAAACATCTGTTCTTAACCTTTACTAGGCATATCACACAGAGATGACCAAGAGTCATCTCAATTTGGAGACCAGATAGAAAATGAGTGTTTGAAGGACTTCCAATATGTTGTTGTATAGAGTTTCTCTTATTTTTCACATAGTCTGTGAAGCTTCTGATTAGCATGAAAAAAAAAAAAAAAGAGAAGGGGGGGAAAGAAAAAAAGAAGATAAAGAAAAAACTAGTTATTTAGCCCAGTTCTAGCATACTGGGTACTATTTAAGGAAGTTTTAGTTTTTCATAGTTAGTTGTTGTTGTCCATTTTATCCAAGAATTTCAGCAGTTCCTATTTTCCAAATACAAATGAGCAAGATAAGCATTCTGCTTAGATATTCAACATGCATGCACTTTCCTGATTTCTGAAGAACTGTAAGAAATGTACAGGCCATGAGGGCAAAATGTACTTCGGTGTTCTTGCTGGAAAATTCCATTTTGCCCTCATGGCCTGTACCCCACCCCTGATTGGTTTGTGGGCGCTGCAATGTAACATCCCCTTATATGGTTAGAGCCTGCCCTTGTTTTCACTATTTGGGCAGTTTGTCCCCTTATTTAGCAGGCTCCTCCCTGACTCCTCCCAGGTTCAACCCCTTCCAGAACCTTCTCTACCCTACCATATATAAGACAGGCACCACCTTAATAAATTGTCCATTCCTGCATCTGACCTTGGAGTGTGACCATTCTTTCGTTGTACCTGACAGGGCCGCATATAGTGTCTTCTCATCTCTCAATATTACTTATGCAGATAGAGATTATATGCTTTCAGTTTCTGTTCTTAAATTTAGAACCTTCAAGTATAACAACATATTTTCTTTTTAACTTACAAATAAAACTACTTTTTAAACTTACAAATAGCACTATTTCAGGTATCTAAGTGTGATGCCTTTTATTTCTGAAGGCTGCCATACAGACTTCAGTAGTCACATCATTGGAATTTTGCCGTGTATCCAACTTTTTTCCACATGAATCTCACAAACTCCTCTTACTCCCATTTGACACAATACTCTACTGGGCATCATAGATACTTTCACGGCATGATACGCCTGAAGAACACTATGCAAAATCTATTTATTTTTCCTAAACTTACTTCTAACTCAGATCAATTTATTGATCTGACTTTTCACATGGCCACACAAAAATCTGTGGTAGCACACAAGTGGAGAATGAACAACTGACTTCCCTAAGGAGCAACAATGACCTTGTTTTAAGTAACGTTGTCCATTTTTGTGGGAAAGAACTTGCTCTGGCAGCTTTCATATTAATGAGGTGTAGCTGCCTAATGATAAATATTTCTGATCCTAGGAGAACTGCGGATAATTAATTAATTAGCTATAACAAAAAATGGTATTTTTTCCATTCTTAACAAAGCACTTTCAAACATTATGTGGTGTTTCCCCTATCCAAAAGAAAAATACAAATTTAACAGTATGAGTTCATGAGGTGTTTTTTTTTTCCTTTTTAAGTGTCAATTTACTGTTATGAACACAAATATGTTCCAATACCAGCAATCTGATATTAAAATCCAAAGTACAATAATTCTGTACTTGGAGCAAACCAGATAGGAACTGAGAAGAAAATCAAGCATTTTCAGTCTACTGCATTCAGAATGTACTGAACGAGCAGTTTCCAAGCTTAGTCTGTCAGCTGCAGACTTGATACAAATTTTGATCTTGTTGTGGTCTCAAAGCAGGGGTTTTCTTGGTCTCATTTACAGTAATAATCCAGTTCTCCTCTGTCACTTGAGGAAATGTCTTTATTTTGTTTGTAGGATGGAAAACATTTCTGCTTTTCTGTTAAATGCAGCCTGTGTCTAAAAGGGGACTTTGCAAATAGTCAGGTATGAAATGCAAACACTTGCAAATGCGGACAGATCACATGACACTTTTGGCTAGGAACACGCGGGAATGTGTTAGTATCCATGGTAACTCATTGCTTCAGAGATTGTAAGGCCACTAAAAAGGCTGCTAAGAGTAAAAACCACTACACTGTAATTTACCAGCCTAAAACAAGGAGATACTTGAATACAATTCTATCTTCAAGTGTTAAGCAAAAACGCAAAACACCGTTAACCTTATTTATTCAGTAGTCATTAAACATTTGAGGTTTCTCCACATGATTTATCCCATTTCCTAGCTAGTGGAGGATTCAGGCAATAATGTCAGTATGCTGTGCTGAAATTCAGTCATTACAGCCCTGGTTCATAACAGGTGTAAAACTGAACTTCTGGCCATACTGAAAGGGCTCAGGCAGGTTCTGTCTTATGTAATTAAATTTAGTGCTAATTTACCATCTGAATATTAACTGACATTTAGGTACATAGTTTCAATATACTTAAAACATACTTAAAACTTCATCAATAAATGATAGTTAAATTTGCACATGGTTGAAAAAAGTGGGATTTTAGAGAAATTCACTGCTTGAATGCAAGATCAGGGGATCAGACCAGCCAGCATAGGTTTAGGAAAGGCAACTCCTACTTGGTTAAACTAATCTCCTTTTACATGCGACAACGTGCCTAGCAGATGAGTCTACCTGTAGATGTAGTCCACCTGGACTAATGTCTTTGATAGTATCTCACACAGCATTCTCCTGGAAAAGCTGGCAGTCCATGGCTTGGACAGGTGCACTCTGCTGTCTTAAAAACAGTCTGTACGGCTGGGCCCAGGGAGTTGTGGTGAATGGAGCTACATCCAATCACAAATCAGATTTCCATGGGCTCAATATTTGGGTCAGTCCTGTTTAATGTCTTTATTGATTATCTGGATGAGGGGATCAAATGCACCCTAATAAGATCACAGATGACATCAAGTTAGAGTGTTGATCTCCTGAAGAGTAGGAAGGCTCTGCAGAGAGATCTGGACAGGCTCAATCCATGCACTGAGGCCAGTGGTATGAGGTTCAACAAGACCAAGTGCTGGGTCCTGTCCTTGGCTCACAACAATCCAATTCAGTGCCCAGGATTGAGGCAGAGTGGCTGAAAAGCTGTCAAATGGAAAAAGACCTGGGGTTGCTAGTCAACAACGACTAAACATGAGCCAACAGTGTGCCCAGGTTGCCAAGAAGACCAGTGGTGTCCTGGCTTGTATCAGCAATAGTGTGGCTAGAAGGATCAGGGAAGTGACTGCCCGCTTGTGCTTGGCATTGGTGAGGCTGCACCTTGAATACTACATGCAGTTCCAGGGCCCTCACTGCAAGACATTGAAATGCTCAGACATGTCCAGAGAAGGGCAACAGAGCTATAGAAGGATCTGGAGAGTAAGGCATACAAGGAGAAGCTGAGGAAGCTGGGGTTGTTTAGCCTGGAGAAAAGAAGACTCAGGTGAGACCTTACTGAGACAACTACCTGAAAAAACGTAGTCACTAGATAGGGGTCGATCTCTTCTCCCAGGCAACTAATGACAGGACTAAAAGTATGTCCTCAAGTAGCACCAGTGGAGGTTGAGGTTGGGCAGCAGGAAGAGCTCCTTTACTGAAAGGTTGTCAAGGATTGAAACAGACTGCCTGGGGAAATGGTTGAGTAACCATCCCTGGAAGTGTTCAAGAAATGACTGAACATGGCACTTAATGCTATGGTTTAGTTGATGTGGTGATGTTTAGTCAAATGTTGAACTTAATGATTTTGGAGGTTTTCTCAGACCTTAATTCCGTGATTCTAACATGACCTTGTTAATTCTGCTATTATTATTTTGTATTGACAGCACATTTTGAAATTAAAACTCTATTTTTTTTATTTTAGAGGAGGCACTCAACAGCCTCAGTGCCATGAACCCTAAAAGAGCATTTGATGTCCACTAAGGTTGTGAGTAGTTCCACCCTATAACTAGACACAAAACATTGCTGCCTACTCACCCTCCAGCAAATAAAAATGTCATGGATAGCAAAACAGTTGTGCAATCATTCTCATAGTGAGACCTCCCATTGACATCAAAGAAAGTTTTACTCAATAAAACATTATGCCTATTCAAAGAATAGGGAAAGAAAAAAGAAAAAAATCCTGGAGAGGGAATATGGTAAAACAGAAGTAAGTTAGAAGTGCTTGTTCATAACTATTTTACTGAGTTGTCTGTTTCAATTAAGGGGTTTGTGATTTAATTAAATTCAGGTAGAGATTGTTTTTTCCCCTCATCAGCTGTTACATGCACAGTTAGCTGAAAGAACAATTTGGGCAACACACCACATGAGTACATGTTGGCCAAATACATGATCCTAAGGCATTTTTTGCACACAAGCACACATACATGAGTACATATCCATCCATATAAAAATATGTATAATACTATATACACACCCTGCCTTACCAATACACTGTTGTATCACAACAATTACATAAAACTGACTTTCTTATTGTCTCTAAGTATAAATTATTATTTACATTCAAACAAATGGAGTTGGCAATCAACACTAGTCATCAGCTGACACACAGGGATATCATTTCTGCTGATTATCAAATATCTCTTCAGTTTACAAATATCTGAACACTGACTTTTGACACTGAAAATAAGAGACATTAACTGCATGTGTGTAACTGCTGTGATGTGGTACATACTGCTTTAACAAAAATGCCCAACAAAAAGAAAATGCAGAGTTTTTACTCAGGAAAATAAAGACATTTCTAGCCTCAAAATAGACATTTAACACTACACCTAGTGAGAGATACAAGACAGAGGTAGTTATCTGACTGATCTTTTATTACAACTTCTGCTGTTAAGGAGCTATTGGCTAGAAAATATACTGCAAGCTGAATGCAGCTAGGAATTTTTCCATCTTCTTGTTTATGTGTATTCACTTACATTAAGCTTTTAATAAACATTGCTCATTATAATCAATTTCCCTGAAGAAATGTCATTTTCAAATGAATATTTAAATGTAGCTTTATTTTATGTTCCCTTTTCACAGAAGATTTTTTCAGTAAGCATTGGAATGCAAAAGACATACAGACAGATGCAAACAGGCTATTAAAAACACAAAAAGAAAAGAAAACAGAAATAGAAACTATTCTGCCATATGACTTGGTGAATTAACAGACTAGCACTACTACACCTCATATAGCCAGAATTGTTATTTCAGGGCTTTATAGTCTTTATAGGTTACTTATAATTGTATCAAATTCATTCTTAGTCACCCCAGATATGACTACTTTTGTTGACAATCTCAACATCAATAAAGTCAAACTCAGCAAATTTGGCATGTGCACTTCCCACCCTTTGAAAAAGATAGCTTGTAGGGAGTTCAGGTATGCAATGTGTTTTTAAAATTCAGATACCACCATAGATATTAATACAGGAAAAAATGTTTCTTCACATGGTTCAAAATGCAAAATACAGTGTAGTCAGTGTATGTGTATGCCTTGATCACTCAGTATGTGTATGCCTTGATCACTCAGTTCCCGTTTTCTGTTACATTTTTGTTTGGTTTTTTCTTGAAATTCAGGAGATTAAACTAACAATTTGCATTAACTGACTGTGTTCAGGCACTGCAGACCATCACAAATATTGCTGAAGTACAGATAGGTTTTTCAGCTGTCCATGATCAAATTAGAAGTCTGGATGGAACTCTGGAGAAGGTCCAAATTAGTTATATTTATAGGTCACATTGCCATGGGTCCAAAGCATTTGCAAGGAACACTTTTGAAGGGACCAATTTATAACTATTATGAATCTTACATTGTGGTCAATATCATCTGGAGGGTTACCAAAACCCATTCAAATAAAGTACATATGTACAGAGGGTTCAAATATTTTGACATTTGCTTTGACTCTAATTTGGATCTCTGTTTTGTCAGGGGATTTTCTTGCTGACTTTGTTCATAATGTTACTGCATTATTTGGCCTTTTCAGGTTACTATGATCTTTTATTTCCTTTCGTCAGGTATAAATATAGAAGCAGAAAATTAAGTAAAACTGACCACAATAAAATTTTGACCATGATGAGGAGAAGCGTACCATCACAGTTCAAACCCAGTCTGAACCATTTTGCTAGGAAACTGAAGAAGACTGCAGACTACAGGTACAAATAAATTTTTTGCAGTATGATGAAAAAGACAGATGACAAAAGCTTAAATATGGTAGATTGGTCCAAGGTCATGGTGATACACTGTTGGCAGTTTATGCAGAGACATCATAAGAAAATGTGTGGAAAGGCAGGTTGCTAAACAAAAGACAGAGGCGGTTCATGCAAAGCAGACCTGGGGAGATACACTTCAAGATCATGGAAGACAAATGAAAAAAAATTACAATTTGGCGAATAAGAAATCACAATACATTATCTTTACTACTTAATCTTCACAGTTACTCTGTGATTTTGATTATATTTTGCAATTACAAAATATAATTTCATCACTATAATGTATGTTAAGATAATCTGTTTTGGTATGTTCAAAGAGTTCTGAGGAAGAACTATAACTGATGAACTCAGAAAAGCCATGAAAGTGTTCACAAATTAGACAAAACTACTAGAATAGAAACAATGTGGCTATGGGGACAGATAAGATTTTATATAAATATGTAAAAAAACATATATAATCTCTCTCTAAACATATATAATACATAAATAATGTGCATATATATGTATATACATGTAATACATGTGTGTCTATATATATGTTTGTATTATATATATACACATTTTATATATAATTAAGCCTATAAATTCAGTACCTTCCAAATAACAATTAAGAAGCAGACTATAGTGGAGATAGATTCTGCACTATTCAGAGGTATTTTTAAGAACTGAAATGATGATGGCTGCCCCAACCCAGTTCCTGTAAAAACTGCAGTAGAGCTCAGGAACTATGTGTTGGAGGCTTGGCCATCATGTTTTCAGCTCCCCAAAGTGTCAGATTGAACCATGTCTAAAGAACATGTAGCATTTCTGAGCTCATCTAAGACAAATTAAGATGGATACTTCTGAATTTAAAACAAGACAAAATAATTATAACTTTTATTAAAAGAAATCAAGCAGACTGAAAGACTGTTTGAGTTGTAAAAGATAGTAAGAACATCCTGATTCACTGCCCTTTCCAACCAGTGGCTTGAATCATGAACTCTCACTGCCCTGTGAATAGAAAACTTCCAGGTTTTGTTACTGCTTCAACATGCAGATACTGTGATGGAGCGTAAGATTGATCTTGCTCTGTTTAGTCTGGAACAATCTTAGAGGAATCTATGCCCAAGCAAAATGTATTTTTGGACTTAATGGAGTACATATTTTTGCAGTTTTGTTCTGATCTTCTCTTTATTTAAGAATGAAAAGACATAAAAACAGCAGTGAAGTCTGATGACTTTTCCAAATTACCTCAAATCCTCAATAAAAAAAGATAGGCTATTTTGCTCTGTAAATTGGCTGCATATAAAATTACGTTGGCACTGTCCTTGTTAAGGTTAATTGTTGATAATGGTGTTCACTGACAGTATCAAAGATAAGTCAGAGAGGAAAGAATAAATGAGGGACAAATTAAAATGCCAGACCAGAATGCTGCATTGCAGAAAACTCACTAAAAAGGATTTGAAACTTCTGTGTTTTGTTTTGCAGGATCACTCCAGACAGTTCTTTTAATCCACATGACATGGTGATTTTTTGGTTGATTTTCCTCTTCATTATTATCTTCAGTTGAGGATATTTTACTTTTAAAAACAGCTAAATGTTTCCAAAGGAATAAAAATAAAAATTGCTTCAGAAACTTAGGTTTCCCTACTATATACCTATTTTATACCCTGTAAGCTGAAAACCTCAATTCCTTCCAAATTTCCTCATGACTGATGGAGAAAACTCATTTAGTCAATGACCACTCAGACCTTCAGCAGTTCAGAGCATAAACGTAAACTTATCCTCCTTCCCCAGGCTTTTGAAGAGATTTTTGTCCTATGAAATATTTGGGGATAAGCAGGTCCAAATTCCACCACATCAACAAAGTGCTGAATTTTCAGCTGCAGGAATTACAGACATCCAAAATTTTTGCTATTCATATGAAGGACATGATGGACCATATTTCTTAAGATTTGCCTGACCTAACAACATAGTATATCCACTCTCCACATTTTGCAACTACTCCCTAATTGCACAAACACTCCCAGGGTGCCAGTGATGTCTACTGTTCTTTTATGCCCTCCTCTACTTTATTTTCACATCACTAGGTAGCCCCATACAGAGGAAATCTGTGTTATATCCCCTTGTACAATATACAGTATACCACCAGACGTTGAAATACAAACCCAAAATCCAAAAGAGCTCTGCACACTTGATAAACAGGATCAAGAGTGTAAAGCCACCTTATTTTTCTGCATTAAAGTTCCTCAAATAAGTGAAGTTGAGCCTCTATGTACATCTGGAGCTTTGCTTTTCTTAAGGCTGAATAGCAGCAAGATCACACAGAAGCCAAGTGGGATCAAGAGAAGTTGATCTTAAGCAGGTAAGAATTTTTACAGCAAACACATCGACCCCTGGCTAGCATTTGTTCATAGCTCAGCACTACAATAGCAACTGAACTCAGAAACACTAGTGAAATTAGGTCTGCAGTTCCACTTCCCTCCGTAGTGGGCTGTGATTTTGAGAGTGTAGGGTTTGTTTTATCTAGGACTCATGAGACTATATTAAGATGTCACAGAAGCTCCATTACTTCTCCTGATTTCCGCCTTCTAGGCCTCAGACGATTAAAATTAAATTTCAAATGAGGAGACTGGTGGGGGAAAGGTGGAGAAGGTGGAGAAGCATTCAGAAAAATTATCCTCTGGAGGGAAGAGAGGCAAGATGATTAAATAGTTTCCCTTCAGCTCTTGTTGCTACGATTCTATACTCTGGAGAGTGAATAATTTGAAAAAGAAAATCTCTGTCTCCCAGACAAAGAACATCTTCCTCAGACTCAAAGTTCATGACCAACTCAAGCTTCTCCACCTTATAGATTTTTTTGCATACTTCCTAAATATTTAATTTCACCATTTTCTAAGATCATTAACATTAATTTTTGTCCCTTCTTATGAAATATCTAGCAAAAAGCTGTCATACAGCAGACTGCAAATTCTTCTCTACTCTGGACAATAGTTAATTCTACTGCTGCTTGTTTGTCTTGAAGAATCAGTTAGGTATCATCTCCTATTTCATTAAACTAATTAATTGTTTTCACTCTGAACCGGAAAAAAAAAAGGTTGAGATGGGAATATTTCTCTAACAACAGAATATCTGCTAATACTTTTTCTCAAAACACATTGACGAATGGCATTTTGGTTTGGTTTTTTTTTTTTTTTTTTTTTTTTTTGTTATGAATGATCAGATAGATACTTAACAAACAAAGAAATGGACAAAATTCTAAGTAAATAGGTTCTGAATTCAGCATTATGCTCCACTTGCTACCTTGAATGATTCTGTGAGTCTGACTTCGTACTTTGTTATTGCTTTTATATATGAGTATTTGAACTCAGCTTCCAGGAAAAAAATCCCTTCTTTAGGAAGCAAGTATTTCACACAGATCTGTATTAAAAAGTATTTACTTTGGCCACTGGTTTAAGAAAAATTTCTACTTCCCCAAACAGCTCAAGTTTTCAACTTTTTCTTACAAAGGTTTTTCCCACCAAAGACATTGTAGAAGCATGTACTTCAACTGCCTGCCAGTCAATACATTGATTTCTTTGCATTTACGGTATTTATTTGTTTCATGCAGACAAGCAAGCCTAATGTGCAAATTATTGAAAATATATATTGTAGGTTCTGAAGACTTACATACAGTGTGAGAGAGAAGTCAATAAAAATCATTGCAACATCAACACTATGTTTGATGTGGCAGATATTTCCTTTGCTGCCTCAAGAACTTTATTTGTACTAGAGCTAAGCAGTATATGAGCAATAAGCATGTTGGTAAATTTATTGTGTATTTCTTTGGGTAACATAAGTCTTAAACTTGAATTTGCTTCAGAACTGCTTACTTAGAAGATGAAGCAAATGTTTTTAAAAGTAATTTTGTGCCTTCTATGACCTAATTAATTTATCTAAATCTCTAGGAAATTATTGACTCTGAAGAACAGTGTTTTCTGTTGTCTGCATCTATAATGTCACTTCCTCGAAGGCAGAAGCAACAGGATTTTTCAAACACGTATTTGAAGATGGGTTTGTAATAATACAGATGGGAAAGAGGACTGTCTGTTGTCTTGTAACACAATTCATCTCTGCTCCTCTCTGCTCAAGCCTCCTGAGTTCAAATTCTTCAGTTACAGAATTCAGAACAGAATTTCTACAGCACAGCTTGAAAATGTTGCCCTTATTTTGATCAGCAAAGCTACAGGGCAAGGAGAGAGAGATGGAGGCTTATAATTGAAAGAGATTTTCATAAAAGTTGGAAGGGGGTTTGGATGGACCTCTCAGCCTCTGGGATGATAAATGCCACCTTTGTTAATGATCTGAACAGCTTCACAAAGGAGGAAAAGTTCAGCTTGATCTCCACTCTCCACAGAGAGACAAAATCCATCAACAAGGAACAGGAAGGACTGCAAAAACAAAAATTAGAGTGTTTTGGGACGCAAAGCATGTTACTAGTCCCATTTTCCTAAATCAACTTGATTTCCCCCACTGAAAGAAATCATCACTGAGGTAACCAAATCTACTGAGCAATGGAATGCAAAGATCTTGGAAACCTACAAACAAGTAATGGTGTAAAGCAGAGCTGGTATTACACAGCACAACACATTTTTGGCTGAAAGATTAGACATACCATTGATTTGACTGTGTATTACAGTATTTTTCCCTGTGACCTCTCCATCACATTATCCCATGTCAACTAATTGACTGTGGATAACCATCATGTTTCAATTATGCTTCCCTTTTTTTGAAGAATGACTAATGTGATGTAGTAAGAATACTACATAGTTTAGCACTGTTGACCTACTCCTACACTTAAGGTTTACAACTCCAGCAAATTAGAGATAGTTTTGACAACACTCTACAGGTAAAGGACTAAATTTCCGAAGGTGGTTCTTTAGACCTGTATTTGGAACAAACAGGATTTGACGTAGCATTCACTTTCATTTTCATGACAATGCACTTCTGAGTATTCAGAACACATAGATCTGGAAAACTTCACATTAAAAGAAATATGCATGAAGAATAAGTAAGAACTGTATTGTGTATACTTCTCTGTCCTGTTTAGGCAGCATGACACCCAGAAATAAAAAATCCTTTTTGTCAAAACTGCTTTTTAAGTGTCTTTTGAATGGAGACATTTTAGTATCCAGTTAGTTTAATACTTGTCTACTTGGATGAGATTTCCTTCCAAAAGAAGGTATAGTATACCAATATGTTACATGATGATATAAATCAATATCATGTAACTGCAGATACATTTATTATGGTATTACAAGGCTCAATGTGAACTGCTAACACATAAAGACTGAAGACTTTTATACTTCTGTACAAGAATGATGATGATCTCTTCTTGCCTCCCTTGACAGCTTCTTCACCCTTAAGACCTCTGAAGTGAGGATACTGAAGAGTTATGCTTGTGGTAGTGTATAAACCTAATTGAGCAGAGAAAACTGAAGCCAGGTAATATGTCTCACTGTCTTTTAAGTATCTTTTTTTGTTTAGAGGTTAATTGTTTTACCCTAAAACTTAAAGCAAAAGTTAAACATCAAAATGAGGAAGACAGAGAAGGAAGGTTTTTATTTCAAACATTCCCTGTAGGCAGCCTTTAATCACAAAGTTCTGACATTTTAATTTAAAAAAAATAATTACAAGCAAGAGGTGAGTGAACCTTTTTACATGCAGTAGAGTCACACTTTCCTTAGTTCTAAAGAAGTGAAATTTCAGCTATTTATAACTAATCAAGTGTATAAATACTGCTATATTTCTTTTTCTTTAGGAAAACCAAAGCAGTTTTATTTTTAAAGAACAAATCTCTACATTTATCAATAAAACATGTGAATGAACAAACCCCACTCAGTGCTGGCTAGCATCTTCAGAATGTGAGCCAGCTTCACAAGTTTCAATCTGGGGCTTCATGAGCCTAAAGAAAAAGAAATTGTTGAAAGGCTAAGACTGTTATTTTGTGAGAGACACAGAGAGTATCACTTACATAGGTAACACAAATAAAAACTATGCCAGTTAAGAAAGTTGAAACAAGCAACAAAACTGAAATTGTTAAATCAGCATTATTAACTCAAGAGAAAATCACCAGGAATCAGGGAAACAAGATCTGGAAGACTACTACTGCCAGATGAAGGATCAGCCCATCTCAAGGAACAAAAGAGACCAGCATTTACCTACTTTTGATTACCTCCAAAGTGCAGAGCCATCAAAGACATAGTTATAATAAACCTAATAGAACTTACTGAAGTGTCACATTGTATGATCCTTAGTACAAGTGCAAGTGTGCATTCAGGAAAAAAAAAAAAGCTTTAAATCACAGCTAGGAGTCTCTGTAAGGGTGACAAATATATTTTCAGAGTACATAATTCCCAGATAAGTCTACTGAAACATCTTGGTATTTCTCAGTGTGGGGACAGCACCATTGCAAACCAGGTAAGAAAGGTATAATTTTCCCTCTTTGGGCTTATCAAGAATTATAAACCTGATAGACCACAGTTTATATGTTACCAGCATGAACCATCACAGTAGAATACACTGTCCAGCTAACATCCAAGTACGTATGAAGAGAAGTGAAAGAGAAGAAAAGGAGAGTAAAAGCAACAAAATTATTTCTTTTTTTCCTCTGGAAGGGATCTTATTAAAATTAAAGACAGGTCCAACTGCCACACAGATAACCAAGTAAAAAACTTGGGTTTTGTTGTGTAAGTAACCTCAGCTCTCTGAATAATTTTCCCTTATGTTCAATCTAAGTCTCCTCTGGAGCATTTTGTGGCTGTTGCCCCTAGTCCTCTCTTGTTACCTGGGAGAAGAGACTGCCTACTTTCAGGTAGTTGTAAAGAGCAATGACTCTCTCCCTTAGCCTCCATTTCTCCAGACTAAACAACTCCAACTTCCTCAGCCACTCCTCATAAGACTTGTGCTCCAGAACCTTCAGCAGCTCTGTTGTCCTTCTCTGGGCAT
>VXBX01001589.1:0-47557 GCA_013400415.1 Scytalopus superciliaris
GGGGGTGTCCGTGGAGAAGGGTAGGAACTACAGAACCAATATTTTGCTATGAACCGGGGAAGTATGACTGTATGATCAAGAATTAACTTATACACAGTTTTCAATAAAATAGGGAATCTTAATTAGAAGAGTAAGAGGTAGGGAAAGCAGTTTTCAGCACGCTTTGCATGTAGGATGGGAGCTGAATGAATAGAATTTAACCACAAAGGGAAGAACGGGAAAAGGAAAATATCAGTGTTATAACTAAAATTGTAAGAATTCTTTTCTTTGCAGAAGAATAAGCATCTTTCCCTCCAGGTGCATGGAAGAGGGATATTTCATATTGATGCTTAGCATAAAGAGATCCTCCACAAAGCTCAAGGAAATGTTGGCTTGGAGAAATGTGTCTCATATAAAGATTTTGGTACCTCAGGAGGACAAAATTGGTCCTTAGGGAAAAGAAATTTCAGGCAGGATTTCATGTACAATTGCTTCTTTGCCAAAGGCAGGATATTGCTTTTATTGCTCAAATTGTAGAGAGATTTTTCTTGTTGTTTCTTCACAATGTCTTCTAAAAATCCATCTTCTCAGTTCAAGTGTTAAATCTGGAGAAATCTGCTGAAATAAGCTACAAGACATGTTTGAAACTCCAGGATTTGGCTGAAGATACCATGGAGATGTAGGTGGTGATCTTTGCAGGTCTACAGCAGTTGGCTCACAGGATCCCTTTGTTATTAAGGGGATTTAACAGACAAATCAATGCCTAGAAACTATGCCAGTGAAATTACAAAAGGAGACAAACATAGGCCCAGGAAATCTTACAGAGAAGTGGAGCATTAGGTACCACAAAGAAATTTGGTAATGCTCCAGGAGAAAAGGCTGCTCAAAACAGACCCCTGTGGTTAGTTCCCATAGTCTGGAGGAAAGGGGTGGGGGTGATCAGCACTTTGCATAATTAGGTGTATTTCAAATAGCCCATCTGTAGCCTTTTAAAACTGTGAGAAATATTTGTGCACGCAAGGAGCTTCTGATGAATTTTAAATTGAAATATTTGTTCTCAAGAAAACCACTGTGCCCCTATCTTGGCAATTTAACTGATACAGCCTCTTTGCAATCCATCCATGTAATCACAGTATAACAGGTGAAAATTGGAGGATCAAAGTGAAATGTTCAGGAACACACAACCTATCTTTTGAGAGAAATAGAAACAAATTGCCTCCCGGCTTAGCACCAGCAGAGATTGCTGCTCTTTATATACTATCCAGTGAACCACACACAGTATTTAGCAAAGAAAATACATTTTAAAAAGAATCTCACTCTTTGAAGCATTATTTGGCTGTTGTTTGATTTTAATTTCCTGAAATAAATAATTATTACTAGTATGAAAAATTGCCTTACCAGCACCTGCTGATGTCTTCGTATTTCTAACTTTAAAAAAATAAAAGGTTTCCTAGAGTGAATTTTACATCAAATTTGCTACATAAGAATGTATTTCTAGGAAATTAATATCTCATAGATATTTTATTGAGTGAAGCATTTTTACATATATATATAAAAAAAAAAAAGCTGATTTTCATTAAGGACAGAAACGGAAAGCAATCCTTAAAACATCTGTCCTTTGACAAATAAAGAAAAAGTAATTTCCAGTATATATTCAGTATCTGGTATCTGCTTTAAATGTTTAATGTGGTATACTAAGAGTCAAGGAAAAGTTATGACAACTAAGACATTTAATGTATTTTCAGAGTGTAAGCAGCTAAGTGAAAGGGTATACACATAAAATACATAAAACATTTTACATTTGCTTTGAATTAGTATCTCAGTATGGTATATATTTGTGGGAACAGAACTTTTGAATTTCCTTTTTAGCTTCAAAATCACTTCTACACGTTAACAAATATTAGTGGCTTTTACAAATATAAGCAGTGACACCATACAGAAAATATGTATCTGAAGATTCTTTGCTAGAAAATGCCCTGCTTGCAAAACCAAAATATTTCAGAAAGAAAGGAAAATATCAATTAGGAATGAGAAAAATTTTGAAAATTCTGATACTTCTTGGAAGCAAATAAATTTTTGGCCACTTAATATAATACACTAAAAACACGTAATTGCACAAATGATGCATAGAAATAAGCCTTCAGCTGCCCACGTTGTCTTCCCCCACAAACAAACCTCCTTGCCCTCATCTTTGAAGTACAAATCAAATAAAGCATATTTTTTAAAAATCTTCCAACAAGGTCTTCTCCAAATTACACTGAGTTCACCATCAGAGACATGATTTTTGAAGTTACTTATACTTTTCTCTGCTTTTTTTTTATTCTTTTGCACTATATCTGCTGAGACTAATAAGAAAAGAATAAGGGATAATGCTCTCCTAAAAACAAACAGGCAACAACAAATTAAAAAAACCCCAGCCAAACAAACAAAAAACCCTAGACAAAAGACACTATTTTTCTACAGTCAATATCTTAGTGTGTCAGCTCCTGTTTAGATTCCTTATTCCTCCTGCTTATTATCATCCCTCTCCTCCACTGTGCAGCCTCACTGATACAGCTTCATCAACTGCTAATTATACCCAATCTTCTTTCAGAATGCTTCTCTCTATACACCTAAATCAAAACAATGAGGGAAATGTATTTAATACATTCAAAGGACTTCATGGCATAAAAGTCTAATGAGGGAGCATGTTCAATTCCCAGAATAAGAAGGACTTGGGAGTTCTCGTCTTCCTTCATAGCTGTTACTGGAAGTGAGAATATCTTCTACAAAGATATTTCCTCTCTGATTTCAACAGTTCAGAAAATCATGGTCCATTCAACTAGCCAGCATTGTAATATCAGATTGTTAAATTTACGGTCAAACTCAAGCTTTCACTCACATCTCATTCTATATTTGATATACATATTCCTGTTATATTTCTACTCCTTGTATAAAATTATGTCATGCCATAAGCATGAGAAGCATGAAATATTACAGAAAATAAAAGAATTTAAAGAGGCGAGGTTAACCTTTAGAGCCTTTTGAGGTTTTTCACTTCTTTCAAAATGTCACTTGAAAGTGTCTGATGGTTTTGCCCTGGAAAGAACTAAGCTCATATTGGTATAATTACTAAAAGACCATCACCTCCAAATTCTATATACAGCAAGATGTATTCATACTTTAGCAACCCCATCCTACATCTCACCAGTACTTATTTTCTAAATTCCCCTTAAAATACCCATTATTGCAGCTCTACAGTAGTAAAGTGGGGGAGACACACTAGCTATTTCAATGGACTGCAGTAAGTTCATGTGCTATTACAAGGTAGACTGTAAAACCCTTATTTTTGTAGAGCCCATAGACGTTATGATGATATAATGGAAAGGTGCCAAATGTGTAGCTTTAAGCCTAATTACTCTTTCTCTTGGTAAAGAGGAAGTATTAAACATCTGTAAAGAGATATTAGAATTTTATACAAAGAAATGAAAAGAAAAAGACTTGATGTAACTTTGCATTAACATTCAATGAAGCAATAGTTTATAAAAATTCAGAACAAATTAAGATTATTCAGCTACTTCCAAAATTTAAGAAATCTTCAGATATTCAGAAAAAACTTGGCAACATCTACAGATGTGACTTAAGAAACTATAGGACAGTTAAAAATCAATGAACTGTTTAAATTTTCTGTACATTAATGTGGAAATCATTACAGTGCTATTTTTGTAATGCAAGACAGTGGCAATTAAGGAAAAGAATTTAAATACAGAAAGAAAATTCAACCCCTGCAATTAAACATAAAAGAGTGTTCAAGAGAATATCCTGCATTAGTGCAAAATCAAAGTATGTTTGCTAATTACTAGAAATATAAAGAAGGTGGGGTGCATTTATATTTTGTTTTAGATCTAAGTTTTATTTGCGCTTCTTGGCCTGTTACACCCTACACTGAACTAGCAATTAGTACCAGAAGTCAATACATGTGCTTGAAAATCTAGTCATGTAAGCTAAAAATAGAAACTGCAACTTTGCTTCTTTAGTGATATTTAGAAGTTTCTGGTAATAACACTAGCAATCTGGGATAGAGAATGAAAACTCATAGGGGAAAAAGTACATTCTCTAGGACACTATTCATCATCAAAGAATGCTGTAGCAATGGTGATGTGATGGTAATGGTTTATGTTTGTTTTCCCTTATTGCTTTTTTCATGCAAAAATCTAGTCTTATCCCTTCTGAACAAGTGATAAAAATCATCAGTCTCTGATGTTAATTACAGTTAACTCTAAAGCCAAAACTTTTTTATTGCCTGTTATTACAATCTTGACAGAGATGTATGTCTTTAGTTTTGCAGAATTAGAGTTTTCCTAGGTCCCACTATACAAACAGACAATTAACTGCATGAAGGCTGCAATGGATCATTTAGTTATTCTGAAGTAAAATCATTTACTTTTTGCTCAGAATGTACATATATATATATATATATATACCAGGTATAAAAGGATTTGTTTCAGTTGTGGTCTCTAAGATAGCCTAACTTCAGGAATTTTGGTGCCTGTATTTGGCAAAACAGTTCAATGGCTATTTTGGACTTTAACCTAGGTTTTAGATTTCATTAATCTTGGGGAAATGAGTTTGTGTATTCCTCATTCCTAAAATCTGATCAAATCTCCATGCTTTTCTTCTGGGGTAACACTCCTCCTCTCCAAACCAAGCTGAACAGATATGGAACAAAGGAAATTTCAAACTGAATGTAGATAAGTCTGACTCTGTCCTAGCTCTTAGCATAATTACCTATGCTGAGTTCTGCATTGATTCTAGTAGATAAATTGCTACATTATTCTGGGTTTGAAGTTAAATATAAAAGAATTAGGTGAGTTGGGAAAGTGGGCAGAAATATTTAGCAGGACAGAATGGGTTCTATGAATGTGGTTCCCAACTTAGGCAAATGTAGGACACAACAGTTCCCATCCTCTAGATTTTAATAAGTGATTTGAGTCTTACTGCCTTTTTTTTTTTTAAGCCTCGTTACCAAAAAAACTAATAATCAGTGTGCTAGAAAATGTGAATTATTTACATATGTAAGGAGTTACATGGCTTAGCTTATATTTAGCTGTTTCAACTGTTTTTGGCTTAATGTTGAGAAAAGTTGAATTAAAAATGTTATTTAAAAATATTTTTGTAGGGATTATTATCTAATTATTTCTGAAAGGAAAATGTATTCTAATTAATAGTGCAGAGAAATAACCTAATATTCAATTGAGGTTTTTTCGATAAAAATTAAAAGTGCTGTACATAAACCAAATAAAAAATGCATTTTGTTTTCAAAAAACCCTGAAGTATTTAAAGTAAAATACTAATTAATTAATTTGGTTTTGAGGTATTTTGGTTATTTTCCCATTTTTCAACACATAATTCTACAAATCTGAGGTCTCAGCATTTCTAACCTACTTATTATTTGTGGATAAGGAAAGAAAAGCAAGCTTTGATTTTCTGTTAACAAGAGGGTTTAAAGCTAAACAGAAGCAAAGATCGTATCTTTATCTGAGGAACAGTCTGTAGCTTTCAAAAACTAGGTTATGTATGCAATGATATTCTTAATTTACAGGCTTATCCCTTCGAAACTATGGTGGTTTGCATGCATTTCTTGAATAATGTTTTTGTTAAATTTAAGATTTTACCAAGGTCTTTAGAAAAATTCTATACCAAATTACAGCTTGTAATTTCTTTTTTATCTTGGCTTTTGTGTGTGTGTGTGTTTGTTGTTTTTGGGGTTTTTTTTACAGGAAAGCATATGTTTAATTGAATTAAAAAAAAAAAAAAGAAAGAGTTCTGTTTGTATTCTTATGCGTCGTGTTTATTTCAAGCTCTTAATTAGTAATGTTCACATCAATAAACATGTAACTTTTTATATTCTATCTTCACTTCTCTGTTCTGTGAAACATTGTCTATTGAATGTAAACAATTAAAAAAAAAAAAAGAAGAGAGTCAAACATGAATTTAAGTCCTTGTGAAATAAATACCCTGAATTTGCAGAAATGAATTTGCTATTGTGTCACAGCAGTGAGCAACCCCATTTTCTTTCAGAATATGGTGTCTGGATCAAAATAAGTGGATGTGAGTGAAAAAAAAAAAAAAAAAAGTTTAAAATTAAAAACACCTTGTAAACCNTTTCTTTCAGAATATGGTGTCTGGATCAAAATAAGTGGATGTGAGTGAAAAAAAAAAAAAAAAGTTTAAAATTATAGACACCTTGTAAACCCATATTGTATCTGAGCACCAGTCTGACTATAAATGTGGAGATCGGTAACACTGGAGAACTTCAGGTTTGAGCCCTGCTGTTCACTACAAAGTCCTGCCATCTGCGCTGCAAATATTGGAAAGTGTGTAAGACTCTTCTTGGATGTGCAGAGAGGCAGCTGACTGTGAGGGAGAAGCACAGGGAGATGTGGCACAACTCTGTGACATGATGTGTGCCAAAGCAAACCTCACACCACTGAAAATCAAGCCACAGATTTGATGGTTGGAACAACTTCAGAGCAGCATACAGGTTTTATCTACTCAGTTCTACATATTGGAGTTTTCTAAGATTTTGAAATGCTTTGAACCACTTCTACATCTTCAGTTTTAGAATATATATTATCTTTAGTCACTTCAGAAACAAATTACTTCTATGTGCTGTGAAAAAGAAGAATCAGAAGAGTATGTTTTGCTGTGAAGTAATTAATTCTTTTGCCTTTACATATCTTAGTGATGGTACAGATGAATAATCAGCTAAGCCTGAGTACTGTCTCTGACTAATATTAAAATAATGTCAGGGCTTCATGGAAATGCCAGTGTTCTTTGATCTATTCTTCAGTGACATAGTGATTTAAATATCTCTCTTGCCTTCACACCATGGATTATTTATGTTGACTACAAGAAGATTCCAACACCAGCCTTCTTTAAAATGTGTTAGCTATCTTACAGTCATTGCAGCACTTTCAGAAAGTCTTTAGAAATAACTTCTCTGTAACATGCTGTGACTGCACACACTTAATCACAATGAAGGTAAGAGTGGTCATCCAAAACTGTTGTGTCCTTTGTGAAGTTCTTTTGACCTTATAAAAGACAAAATTCAGCAAGAAGATACCAACCTTTCAAATCTTCTTCATTAGCCATCCCACCAAAGCTGACAGTTACCTGTCCTCATTCTCAGCTAAATGATCTAGATAGACACAACAGATCTTCCAGAGTTTCAAAAATACCAGTGGTTTAAAGCTTTTCTTGAACCTCATAAGCCTCTGTTTCTTACTTGCTTTATGATCATCCATTTAAAGTCATGATTTCTGGGCTTTCTCAAATTGGGCCGGCTAAAACTTCCTTAGGAGTGTCTAAGGAAAGAAGACTTTCTTAAACTTGTATTTCTTGTGAATCCACATAATTCTCTAAACTCTTCTTCACCTGGATGTGAGGAGGACAACTGCCAAATTTCTTTCCCAAACTGTCTCCCAGACATAGGCAGCAAAGAGATGTAAAAGGCAGCTACTGTGTATTTTCATACTCTGTAGTGGGTTGCAGTAATAGGAAACTATACCAGATCTAACTGAGAACATGATTAGAGACATGGTTGGAACTACGGCTGAAGAGTTATTGAATGTGATATAATAATCATTGTATCTCATTTACCAAAGAGCAAATGTCTTATATTTTTCACATGTGCTATAGGTGATGCTGCCCTGAGCTGTCATAAGAGCCTTAGGCAGTCTTGGTATTAACTTGGTAATTACTAAATCAGGTGCACTGTCATAGCAAGGACCTGAGAAAATGTGCATTAGTCAGAGAAAAGGAAGGAAAAGGTAGATGTTGTCTTTGAAAACAAGAGGAAGAGGGAATGAGGAAGCTGAAGCTGTTTCTCATCACAGCTTGGGTTGAGGTGGGATCATAGCTGACCATAGCTGCAGGCAGAGCCCCTTCCAAAGAAATGCCTATGGCAGGGGGCTTGGAACTAGCTGTCCTATGAAATCCCTTCCAACCTAAGCTGTTCTATGATTTTATGATTGGGTGAGAAGATTCAACAGTAATACTCCTGCCTTGCACATCAGCATATATGAATCTCTGATACATCAATGTATAAGAAACATGGATATCTTGGTTGTGGGCTGCTTCTCCAAAGAGGAAATATTTATAAGGATTACTTTATGATGAGGTAAAAAAAAGAAGTTATTACTTAATGGGATATGTATTCTTACATGTGGAAAGGTCCAGGAAGTGGTATTCAGAGGCTGTCCAGGTCAGGGTACAGGAGTTGTATATGCTAGTGATTTGTGCTTTGTCATATCCATATGTAGTCCACCCAACTGTACTCATGAAAATTCCAGGTATATTCAAAGAAAAAGACAGTAACTTTGTCACGGAATTTGTTTCCAAAGGTACTTTCAGAATGGTATAAAATGACTGCAAGTTGTGCATCCTAATTAACATTATTATCTTTTTTTTTTTAATTTGTAGAAGGGTAGATTAAATGAACTGCATTGGTCCTGTCAGTTTAATTGCAGCAATGTCTTTGGCCAGAAGAAAAATGAGGTAAATACTTTTTTTTTTTTTTTTTCTTTTCAGTTTGTAATGAATAGTTTTAGTAAATTTCCTCAATGAGCAACAGGGACTTACTGTCTTTCATAGCTGAATAATTTTTCTTCTGCTACTATAATCAATCTATTGGAATTACAATTTCCCTAGCATGCTTATAGTTTAGATCAGTCAGTTTTTCCATTAAATAAATACATATCTATTTATACACATGACCCAGTTTTTACCAAGGTCTGCAATTCAGCCAATAAAACTAACTTTGGACAGAAATTGCAATTGAGATGTTTTTTCCTGTCTTTTGGGGTTTCATCATTTTGAGCTTATTTTCAGAAATTCTGGCCATTTGTAACATGAAGAACATAGCCATTAAAATTAAATTAAAACCTCCACATTTTCATTCCGTTCAAGTGATTGTGTCATTCTAACATAGTTTTAAGCTAATTAATAGCAAGTAATTTTTATTGAGAAAGTATTTTCTCATTCTAATTAAAAACTTGGTAACAAAAAGTAAATGCACTTCAAGTAATCAACACATTACTTCATTTTGAAAAGTTCATCATGATTATTAGTGAATCAGATGGGTGCTTGTGGGTAGCAGTGACCTTAACAGAACACAGGTGTCATTACAGTAGCATAAAGGATGACAAAATCCCTTATTTGGAAGAACTTCCAAAGAGACTTTGTGGTCATTGCATCAGAAAAAAAAAAAAATCCAGCAAAACAAAACCAAAAAAACCCAGTCCAAACAAAAAATATTATTAAGAGTATGCTTGAAATTGCTGTTGTTCACTAGTAGTGTCAGTCATCACATGAAGCCTAATGTAAAAGCCTTCTCACGCTTCATTCTGACAGTGTATCAAACAGCCAAAAGGCAAGATCAGTTGCTGATTTAGAATTAAATATAATGCAGTTTGCCACCTAAAAGGGTGGTTTCCTCTTAAATTTAATGTAAAAATAAATCCAATAATAAAAATGTCAATTTTTTTATTTGGAAAGCTGGAAAAACTCTTGAGAAAATGTTATATACAGCACTTCTCTGACATATATTATGAAAGGTGACAACCTCAACAGCTGTAGGTGGAATGTAATTAGGCTTTATTATCCCCATTTTACAGATGGCAATCTGAGATATATAGCAATCAAAAGCTACACAGTGCAAGGAGATCACAACACAGAAAGAACCCTTTTTCCTGGAATAAAAGAACTTCCAATGATTTTGATAAGCATTATTTGTATTTCACTGTGAAGAGGGGGTGGGGGGGAGGGGGGGAGAGTTTTCACTTCTACTGGCTCTCAGTCCTACACTAAATCCTCCAGCAGTTTACATTGCCATTCAGGCAAATCATCTTGTTGCAACCAAACTAGAGTGTTAAAGACACTTTAGAGAGGTTTTATGTATTATTCCATAACTGAGGTGATCAACAGGGGTTCCCTCTAGGGTCTGGGTATCCCACAGAGCTAAATTCTTAAGGAGTGAGTAATCCCAATTTCTTTTCTGTCTGCTGGATCTAGGTGTGAGAAAAGGCAACTGAAATGCTTTGTGATTCAGTTAGTGTGGGCAGATGTGTTCTGCAACCTTAATGAGCCGATTAAGATCTCTTAAAAGGAGGAGGGGGATGTGTCTAGCTGCATTTTTAAGTGAAGAGGGTGCTAGAGAACATGTTGAAGTTGTACTAGGCAGCTATATGTAGTAGGATTTTGGCTTGAATAGGGTCTACTTGTTTTTAAAAAACTGCAAAAAACCAACTTAAATCCACTTTAAATTGCTGAGAGCAACAGTTGCGGTCCTGTTGAGGTTCTGGTCCTCCTCTGGATCCAGTGAGTGGTACAAGAAGTCCCAAAACCCAAAGATTATATATGCTCAGAGTCAAGTGTCCAGTACCTCCCCCAGGGTGACAAGGGTCACAGTGGAAGATTTAACTCTGGGAGTCTTGGAGTGTTTTTGCAATCTCTAATGGTCTAGATCATTGCAGCTGCCTGTTATGCCAGTCTCTAATAGCCCATTAGCAGACATGACCCCTCAGGCTGGGTGTGAAGGTGCTAATGCCTCCATAGAGGCAAGTTATTACAGCTGAATCACTGGTGTGAAAACAGAAACATTCCCATGACTCACAGAGTTCTCTAACACCCAACCTATAGACTGAGGTGTCAGGTGTGCCCTTGTCAGCTGCTGCAAATGATCCATTATTATCAGTATCAGAAATTACATAGAGGGTGTAGAATATACAGTTTTGGTAATACCTCCATAGTGATACACTGGTCCTGGCCCCTGTAACTGGGACACTTCTGTTGGAGGAGAGGAGACAGACTGGCTGTGGAAGGACAGCTTAATCAGCACAGATCTGTGACTGCCTGAGCTCTGAGAGCTGCTTGCTGTGTTTATATGGACCGTTGCTATGTTTAAGGACTGTCTGCAGATTTGAAGTATGTACTCTGTCTTTTCCTTTCTTTCACTGTGTGTCCCTGCTGGAATTTTCCATCCTACACAGCCTGTAACCCACCCTGATTGGTCCCTGCCTGCAGCAGGGTAGCATTTCCTTATATGGTATAGACCTGCCTCTCTGTTCCCAGTTTTGGAGGGGCTTGCCTTGTATTGCAAAGGCCAGCACAGACCCTTCCCCAAAACCTTCCCAGGGTGCTGCCGGGGTCAGAACCCAGCCCCCCAACCCTATTTAAGTTATGTACCAGCGTGAATAAAGCTTTTTTTTGCTTGCACATTCCTACCTAACTCCTCGGAGCGTGTCCCTTTTTTCCACCCCCCACATGCCCTTCAGGATCGCACACTTCCACAGAAATTGTTGTATTAACAGTGCTCAGACCTAACATATAAGGGAAAAAATGTTTGTTACTGTTGGATTAAGCCTGAGAAAGTTCTGAGCAACTAAGAAGTGTTTAATGTCAGTTGTCTTGTATAAAGGATTGCCTAAGAATGCCCGGTCACCTTGCAGTCACACTCACTAGAGGTGCTCAAGCAGGAGGTCTAATCCACTAATTCCAAATTTTTTTCATTCCTAAAGTTCACTGTTTCCCTCCTTTTGCCTAATTCATCATATCTTCCCAGTGTCAAGTTGGCACTTGTCTAACTTATCTAGTAGACTCTTTGGGGCTGACATGACCCTTATAAAGTTCTCCTTCAGGCGCAACCTCTCACTCAATTATATCAATCTGAATGTCATATCTGAACAGGCTTTGGCTACTTTGGATTCTCCCACGAAAATTTCAATTGATAGAAAATACATGTCCTCACTCATTCACACTGATTGTCCCTTAAACAGGCATTTGTTGTCTGAAAGAACATTGCCTTGTATGCTAAAGTAAGGAAAAAAGACTTCTTTTCTCCCCTTTCCAACGTAAGCCTGCATATAATTTCCATCGTAGAACCAAACAGCTTTTTTTATTTCAGTGTTTTTCTTTATTTTTTATAGCCATTTGTATGGAAATCATATTATACTGTAGTTGCATTTAAGTTTTAGTACTAGTAGGAAATACCCAAGTGGAAAGACATGTAAAAACACATTCTTCTTAGGTATGTTTATAAATACGATTAGTTATCTTTTTCTGTGTATGAGCTTTATTGTAATTAATGTCATCACTCAAAGCATAAATTAGAACCAGTGCTGTAGAAATCTGATGCTACTCTGGACACAAGTGGGAACTGTCTAAGAATTAAGTATTTTATACAAAATATGGATAAGTAAATAAGTTTTTAGGTGAAACTTCCAGCAGCTTTTGTGATTCATAATGGAAGTTTATCTAATTTTAATAGTAATTTTGAATTTCAAATCTTTGTCTTTTGTAGGGTTTTTACTGGTTTGATTTTTGTCGCTTTGTTTTTAATGGATTAGTTTTAAATATATTTCAGTATTTTGAAGTATAATTTAATTAATATTTGGTAAACACTAATTAAGTAATTAAGCCAGAGGAAAATATTTGCCTCACTTTTCAATAATTTTAAAAATCTCTCACATTCTAGTCTCTTACTTAAGTTCAGGTATTGTCTTTAAAGTTTGTCAGTTATATTATTAGTCTAATTTTCAAGGGAAGCAATCACTCTTATGGTGTCATGTTTTTGCATTCATTTTCTACTAGTGATAACAAACCAATTTTCATCCTTTTATGTATCTGTTCAGCTTCTGTTTTTAATTTTATCTTTCCAGTTTCAGATGACTTATTTCAAGACTTTAAATAGATCACATATTAAACTGTGCAACTTCAAAAATTACCACAGTGAATGGCTCTAGAGCAACATGACTAATCAAACTCTTGATTAAGCTTGATTCAGAGTAATCATATTCAGTAGTCCTTGGACACAGAATGCTATGTCTGTCTCATATGTTGTTCTTTGCTTTAAGGATTGTCTTTAGTTCTAGGTTGAAACTCTACTGGTTTTATGCATTTAAGGTGCCTGCAACAGCTATTATTCAAAAAAGAAAATTAGTAACACTACATTCTTGTTAACAAATGTTGAGTTTCTAATATGAACTGTGTCTTTATATAAGATTTTGAGAAACAGATCAGATATTATCCTATTACTAGATTATGTCAAGGGTGTCCAGCTGAAAATGTTCTGTCAACATTTTATGCTTTCATTGCTTTAATAGCTCAGTAGAATTAAATAGATTAGTCAATAGAATCCAATACTTTCTTCAAGGCTTTTTTTTTTTCCTTCTGTAGCATGCATAAATTAAAAGTGTCAGGATATATGAATACTACACAATAGTTACTTGTGGTGAAGCATCTAAGTGTATAAATGATATGTTAGATTCATGACTCAGTGAATAAAGATGGAGTGAGAAACCTACACAGTGTTCTTTCTCCTTTGTAATATGTTTCACATCAGGAGCACGCAGCTGATTGGCCTCAGATTTTGTCTGGAAAGCAGGGGTTTCTTTGAGGAGTGTCTACAGTATTCAGTCATGAAGTCCTTGAGATATTCCTCCTAGTGCTCCGTTACAATACTTTGCCTTGAACAGTTTCTCCACTCTATTTTGGTGATGACTCTTCCACACTGAATTCTGTTTTCTCTGAAAGTAACTTATATAGTTCTGTCCATTTACAGCCACACCTCATGAAAATGTATTTATTGAGTGTGAAGCAAGCTCTTCAGACACCACTCTTCAGCAATCATGTTTATACTGTTCTGAGGTCTATGACTGGAAAACAAAATGCAGCTATTCTTTGCAATCCAATAAATATATATGAAAATAGATGTAGTCTTTTAAAAAGCAAAAAACAACTTGCTGATACAATATTTGGTAAAGATTTTTTAAATTTCAAGGTAATGAAAAATTACAAATAAAAAGTTGCTTGTATTTTAAGTGAGGCAACATATATATATATAAAAGCATTAAGGACTCAAATTAATGGCAGTAAGCTTGATGTCACTGAGGACCCAATGGGATTTTTAGCCCTTGCACAATTAAAAAGGCCAAACATGGAAATTTTTTCATGAGACTTGTGGGAATCCAATTTAAGATTTTCCAAATTATGATATATTAATAGGAAAATTAATAGTGAACATTGAGAAAAGCTTTGTCCTTGCATTGGAGCAACTAAATAGGCACATAGAGTGTTAAAAAACTACACAAGGCTAACCCCAGAGGAATGGGATGCCAAATCTCAGAAGAAAAGAACAGAAAACATAAAATATTCTTAAGAATTGCTTTAGTTACCTCTTTGGATATCAGATTAGGTCTGTCCTCATGCTCCCTACATTAACAAATATTTACTGAACACATCAATGATCAAACCAATATGCAGTTTAAAATTCTGAAATCCCACTTATGTATGCTGTTAATATGATTTAATAGAATATATGTTGCTGATAAATTATTAATTTTCTTTTTCTTATAATTGAAAAACACCATGAATACGTGAATTTTCTCTTGGTTTTTTTTTTTTTTTTATTTTGTTGATCATTTTTGGACTGTAGAGAAATTTTTCCTCACTAGATGTCTTTATATTTATATCTGAAGAAGTTACTTCAGCCAAGAATGACAAATTATGTAGTATGTCTTACTCAATACATTGGCACACTTGGCTCTGAGACTGGGATTCGTGTATGGATGTTGATGCTTAGGATGTCTTTTAGCACTTTGAGTGAGATTGAAAATTGCTGTTTTTATTAATGTAAGACCAGTTAAACATCTATTTACCCTGTCTCAACCCATATAACCTTTTTGTATTGAGATATTTCATTTTTTGCTAAGTGGAGCACTAGGCTTTTGTTCAGTGAAATCTTACTTAAATGCACAATGTCAAAAAGCAGTGAAGGTTGGCGTCCCCACATGAGAAGGGAAGACAGGTGCTAAGCAAGATATCAAGAGGCAACTTCACAGGCTCAAAGTACCCCTGCAAGGGAAGATGAGCAGGTTCATGATGACAACCACATGCAATTTTGAGTCAAAACTCTCAGGCAACTCCAGTAGAATGACATCAGACCAAAGACAACCTGAGAAGTCAGCCTATGGATCCAGCTCCCAACACACTGTGTTTCAGGTACTACGTTTTTAACTCTGTGGAACCCGTCACAGTTTTTTGTTTTCATTTCGGAAGCATTACACAGATGACATTAACCAGCCAACTCCTGAAGCAAATGTTTACTTGGTAATGAGTCATGGAAAGTGCATACATAAACACACAAATATTTTCTGTAAAACAGTCAATAGCTTGCTTTCATATTTAATTTCTACTCCTCATTATTAGAAATGATCCTCTTTGTTTTCAGGAATTCTCCAGCCTGTTCCGATTATTTTAGAAACCTAAATGCAAGATGGGTCAAGAGTATGTTCTCAAAGAGGATATTTCTCATGATTGTTGCAATGTTTGTGGACTTGGACATATTAATTTTTAAAGAACTGTATCTGATGAAGACTCTGACTTATTAAGGATTTTCAAAGCATTTGAATAAATGTGATTCTTAACTGTCTGTATTATTTTAAAACATCTGTGCAGCCAAATTTGTACATGTACTAACATCCCAAAGTACCCAATCAACAATATTCATAAGATACTATATCTAGAGCTACCTATAGTCTCATCTATATTAAGACAGATCCACTTTAAAGTAAACGCCAAGTACTCACCTAACACCCACTTAGCAGAAATGGGTTCTTGCAGTGAGAATACTGCATACTGTATACAATTTTAGTGCACAAAGTGCTAATTTGTGGTGGTGTTGTAGAAGTTCAGTCAGTCATTTTCTCAGTGTGAGTGTAGTGGATGTGTAATACATGTATTGAGTGTATAATGACTGCTAACAAATGAAGATAATAGTTACCTTGGCTAGTCCTTACAATTGAAAGGAATAGTTATTATGTACATTTATTTTTTTCTCCAAAATATAGGCCTTTACTGTAAACAGTAATGAACACCTCCTCAACATTTTGTTATCAATGTAAACTACTTAATATGTACAGGTCTACTAATAATGATACTTTAAATGGAGGCTGTGATTTAATAACTTCTAAGAATATCCAAATAAGTCCATTGAAAATCAAAATGTACACATGACTTTTAAACCCCTGAAAATTTGAGATTTTTAATAAAATCCCCATCACAGCATGTCAAAGGCAGTGTTGGACATCTGCCATTCAACATGCAGGGCTGCCATGCTAAATAATTATAGGACAAGAGTTTATAACCAAAAGTTGAATGAGTTTACTCTGCACATATTTGAGTAGAATATGTACCCAGATACTGTTTGGAGTACAGGGCACACTATTAACAGTATGTTGCAGCTACAGAACTAAGAAGCATGCTTATCAATTTAAAACAGACACTTTTGTAGAGGAGTGAAGGCACAGATGCTTTTGTTAGTTAGCTTATTAGAATTATAATCAAACTAGTCTATTGGTATTTAATAAAAAAGTATTTACATAAAATTCCTATCTTCAAATGCTACAAATATGAACTAGTGAATCTTCTTTAACCTAATGACATAGATAGTTAAGCAAGACTGCTTTCTTTTGTGCCTAAAGTAATGCTGCTGATGAAATTCAGTGGCTTGACATGGGCCACCCCAAAAGAATCAGCTGATGAGATTACAAATAAAGTTCCTTGACTTTGTTCATGCTTCAGGAACACTTTTGTGCTTTTTTTGTTATTGTTGATTTTTTTTTTTTTTTTTAACCTATCTATAAGTGGAAGGATGACTTTCTGTATAGCTGCTGATTGGCATGCAGTGTTCTATATGCAGATACTATCCTGGCTTAAGAGAGGACTGTACTATCTCTGAATGACAGTACTATCACAGAGATACTACATTGTCCTTTTGTTGTAGTTTGAGTTCCATAAACACGGTCTTTCTCTCTGGCATGAGAAATTATGTCTCTGAAAGGTTCATTATTCTTTAGTAGCTGATGGGTATTGTGTGTGATCATGACTTAAAGTGAAAGAGCTTCCACGCTGCTTTATTAAACTCTGGGAATGTCAAATTTACAAAAGAACACAGAACTAAAACGTAGTTTCCTTGGGTAAATGCTTATTTGGTTTGGAAGGGACTCCTTTCATCATCCAGTAAAGAAGCTTATTCTGGGGGAAAAAAATTCTTTGCTTTGATTTTATTTCATGAAGTCTGAAAACAGAGAGGGCCTCACAAATGACTAGATGCCGTTGACTGAAATAAATTGCAACTGGTATTACAAATAATGGTGGGCCTCACAAAAATGGATTAACATTGAAGAATCCTAAATACGTCATCCAAGGATGGATATTTCTGGAATTGCATTGAGTGGGAATCGCTTTTGCTTTGTAAAGCAAAATGGTTCCTTTTGGACCATTGCCCAGACTTACCTGAGTATATTAACTCGGTACAGATATTGCTGCATAACTGTCAAGGCAAAATGAGCAATGGTACACTAGAGAAGCCTCTAATATATGTAAAGAAGTGTTTCCACACCACCACCAAATCTGACTTGAGGCAGAAAATTAGATACTAGGGTACTAAAAAGAAATTTCAGAAAAGAAATGGCTTTACATAAATAAAAGTTTGATCAGAAGCGTTATCTTGTGATTTATAACATAAAAAGGAGCAAAATTGTTTTCACAAAAATGGACATTGCTATGGATCTTCTGAAACCTGCAAATGCAATTTGAAATATTAAGGAATGTTTTGAAATTTGAATCTCTTCTTTTGAAGTAGCTTATGATACATAATTGAAAGAGAACAAAAAGCATACACTGTAGGTCTGGTTTAGAGTTGTGATCTTTTTCTGGTGTTAAGTTTGATGGAATGTATCGTTCAATTGTAAGGTACTCAGGATAGAACTCATTGCAAAAAATCATTATTCTAATACACTTCCTGTAATAATGGAAATCTTTCACATTGATTCCTTTCACAGGGTTTTCCTCAGATGATGTTTAATGTAGTTTTAGTTATCATAAGAAAACCAGCATTCTAGTTGTATTTTACCTATTTTCCACTTTATATCCAGGACTTATATAGATACACAAAATGAGTTCCTTTTGCTTCAGATACTGCTATTGTTGCAAAACTACAGTTGTTGACTCAGATGCAGAAATACAAATCTGACCTTTTCGAGACATTTTGGTTTGGCAGAGATTTTAACATGAATTCTATTTCTCACTTGTTTTCATGGTTTAACCCCAGCCAGCCACCAAATACCACACAGCCACTCGCTCACTTCTCCAGCAGCAGAATCAGGAAGGGCATTGAAAGAGAAAAATCTGGAAAACTTGTGGTTGCGATAAAGACAGTTTAATAGAGAGCAAAAGTAACAAAACCCAAGGAATTGATTCACTGCTATGTATGGGCAGGCGGAGTTCAGTCATCTCCAGGAGAGCAGGGTCCCATCATACATAACGGTGACTTCGGAAGGCAAACACTAGCAATCCAAATGTCTACTCCTTCCTCCTTTTTCCCCTTGATTTATTTACTGAGCATGATATCATATTATATGGAATATCCCTTGGGTCAGTTTGGGTCACCTGTCCCATCTGTGTCTCCTCCCAACTTCCTATGCACCCCCAGCTTCCTCACCAGCGTGGGAGTACAAGAAGCAGAAAAGGCCTTGTCTCTGTGTAAGCACTGCTCAGCAATAACAAGAACATCTCTATATTATCAACACTGTATTGTCTGTATTATCAACACCAATCCAAAACACAGCCCCACAATAGCCATTGTGAAGAAAATTACCCCAGCCAAAACCAGCACCCTTGCCATATAGAAAAAGCATTTTTCCATAAAAAGACTGAATAGTAATAATAAACAGACAAAAATTTTGTTCAATTCACCTTAGCTATAACTGGTTTTTTCATAATTACCCCTGAAAGTCTGAACACAAGCAAACCAACAAATAAACCCAAATGTTTCTATTTTTAGATATATGATATATACTGCTTTACTACAAAAGACACAAACTTCCTTCAATGTTTATAAACTTTTGGAAAGCAGATGTTCTATCTTTTGGCAGCACATTCCACACCTATTGCAAATACAGCAAATCGTTCACTTAAATTGATTTATTGAATGTAATACCCAGAATTTTAGAAAGTACTGATGATTATTTTTAGGATTGATTTATTAAACATGTCATACATTTCCATGATACATAGATTGAATCTTTAGCACCTTAATCTAAAATAGAAAGGACACATCAAAAGGGCAGAACATACTATATAACTATTCATGTGTGTGAAGACAAATTATCTGTGAAAGTATTTCTTCATGAGAAAGGAGACTGTACCAAGAATAGAAGACAAAGTTTTATCAGAGCATAAGCAAAGGTCTGAATCTGAGTTGAAAACTAGCAAAAACTTTTGAGAATTAGTAAAAGTAAAATATGTGGGGAAAGCATGATATGCAGGGGAAGTAAATGTAAACAAGTGGAGGGACAGTTTTATTTATGTCCTTGATAATCAACAACCTTGAAACAGGCAAGGTAAGAAACAAATTCAATGGATGATGTGGAATGGCATAGAGCAAGTTCACATATAGCAGTTAGGAATGTTAAACCCCTTGCGAAAGAGGAAAATTAGATATTTTTGTGGAAACTGAAAGCACTGTTTAATTCTCGTCTGTTGAGTCTCAAACAAAAGACAATTCTTGGGAGCAATCCCTCATGTATGCTTTAGATTAGCTACAAGCTCCAGTATTTCTGGCCAACTTATTTGGTAATCCAAAATTGTAGGTACAAATCAAAACCAAGTACATTCACTGAACTACCAAAGATTTATTGGTACTAGCCACTTCTTGCACACTGTATTTTGCCATACGCCTACAGGAGTTTCCATCAAAACGTGAACATTCCAGTCTGTTGAAGAATTTTCAAGTATTTTACCATTGCTGAAACATTTCCCAAACCGCCACATTCCAACCATACTTACCTTTTAAGCAGTCTTGTCTAAAAGTACTTACAATGCATGGAAAATGAGGCAGGTTTTTTCTGACTAGTAGTTCTCTCTAGTTTCGGTAAAAGCTTTTCATGGCAATTTGTCTCATCACCAATCACACCAAAGTCCAGGAACACAATCCAGCGAAAGGAACTTTTTTTTCATCTGACAAACAGTGCATGGCAGTGTATAATAATATGACATAGTGAGAAGTTACGCTAATCAAATAACCTATCACATCTCTGCATCTTAGTAAAATAAAATAGAAGAAGCAACAAAAGTAAGTGGCTTGTCACTACAAAACATGTCCACTGATCTCAGAGTTGTGGAAGAGCCAGATGTGCTTTCCAGTGAGCCATTTGGGTAAGTGACAAGTGATAGTAGTGGGCGACCCTGCTGCAAGGCATACAGGAACCCATCTGTTCACCTGACCTGTTGTTTAAAGAGGTTTGCAGATTATGGGTGCCTGGATCCAGGATGTTGCAGAGACACTGGCAAGCAAAGGGTCTGGTATGATTATAGCAACTAAAGGGAATACAAAATCAACAAAACAGAGCCTTAAGCATGGTAACCACAAGTATTGACATGTAAGAAAGGAAGTGCTTACAGGGAATCATCATGGGAAAAAAAACAACAATAAATCCATTAGGTGAAACGATGTGATGGGGTGCCTCTCTGAAGTGCCGGTACAGGAAAGCATACACTTCATGAACTAGTGATCTATGCACGCGTCTGTGATCTTGTTGGGATCATAGAGACTTTTTGAGATTGCTTTCTTACTGAAGTGACGTAATGGAGGGATACAAGGTTGTTAGGAAGGATGGGTTGAGAAGATGAGAAGGTAGAGTTGCCATATGTGTGAAAGAGTACCTGGGATGCATGGAGTTCTAGCTACGGAATAGTTATGAGCCAGCTGAGAGCTTATGGGTAAGCATTAAAGAGCCAAATTAGCGTGAGTTGTACTCAGTATCTGCTATAGACTTTCTGACAAGAAAGGGCAAGCATATGAGGCCTTCTAAAGACAAATATAAGTAGTCTGATATTCACAAACTCTCGTTCTCATGGGGAACAGCAATCATCTTGATATCTGCTGGAAAACAAAACAGGAAGTAGCCTCCTCTCCAGGATTTTCCTGCACAGCCTTGATGACGGCTTTCTGACCAAAGTGATAGAGGAAACAACAAGGAGATAGGATCTGCCGGACTGCATACTCATCAACAAGGAAGGGTTCAGTGTGAAAGCCAAAGGCAGCCTTGGATGTAGTGACCATTAGTTGTTACGGATTATGAGAGGAGGGAGTAAGACTAACAGCAAGATCATAACCATGGACTTCAGCAGAGCAGACTTTGGATGCTCCAAAATCTGCTTGAAAGAGTTCAATGGGATAAAGCAAAAGAAGCTACAGAAGTCCAAGAAAGTAGTTGATATTTAAGGATCACCTTCTCCAAGTTCAAGGTCCATTGTAATGAACAAGAAGTCATGCAAAAGTGTCAGGAGCCCTGCATGAATGAACAAAGAGCTCCTGGCAAAACTCAGACAGGAAAAGGACTGTGCAGAAGGAAGAAGCATGGATAAGTAATCTGTGATGAATAAAGAGACTTTGCCCAAGAATGAAGAGATGAATTTAGGAAAATCAAAGCCCACCTGGAGCTGAACATGGTAAGGAGTGTCAAAACAAGAAGAGCTTCTACAAGCATGTAAGTGGCAAAATAAAGACTAGGGAAAATATGTCCCCACTGCCGAATGGGACAGAGATCTCAGAGACACCAGACATGGAAAAGGCTGAGGTACTGCGCTCCTTCTCCACCACAGCAGTAAGACCAGCCTTCAGGATTCAGGTTAGAGAATACACAATCAAACTGGACACACATCAGTCCACGGATCTTATGGGCTGCACCCATGAATGCAGGGGGAGAGGGCTGATGCCATCCCAAAGCCACTCTTGATCATCTTTGATCATGGTGACTGGGAGAAATGTTTGAAGACTGGAGGAAACAAAATGTCATTCCTATCTTCAGGAAGGGAAATAAGGAGGGCTCAAGGACTTATAGACCAACCATCCTCACCTCAGTCCCTGGTGAATGACAACTAACCCTGGAAATCATTTTATCATACATGAAGCACACGAAAGTCATCAGGAATAGTCTTCATGATTTCATCAGGGGGAATTCATGACTGACAGCCTGAGAAACTTCACCAGTGAAATGCCTTAGCAAATGTTGGGAGAGCAGTGAATATAGTTTACCTTGATTTCAGTAAGGATTTTGACACTGTCTCCTAGAAGATCCTCATAGACAACCTGTTGATGTATGGACTGGGTGAGGAGACATTGAGGTGGATTGGGAATGAATGTCAGGGCCTAGAGGGTAATGTTCAGTGGCACTAAGTCTGGTTAGAGTCCAGTCCGGTTCATCATCTTCTCAAGTGATACAGATGACAGGCCAGAATTTACCTGTAGCAGGTTTGCTGCAGACACTAACATGAGGAGTGGATGATATGTCAGAGGGTTGTGCTGCCATCCAGAGGGACCTCAGAAGACTGGAGAAATGGGCTGGGCTGTTGGGTACCTCATGCCATGCGACATGGGGAAGTGCAGTCCCACACCTGGGTAGAAAAAAACCTCATGCACCACTACATGCTGGAGGCTGACCACTACAGCCTGGGGGCTGACCAGTACATGCTCGAAAGTAGCTTTGCCCTCCTTTGAACTCTCCTGTCATTTTTGGTATATCAGAAAAACAGTATCTAACAAATTTTAGATGTTGTAGCAAGTCTGGTACATGGGTTGATTGCTAAATATCATGTGTGTGGGTTTCTCGACAGTAATAGAGTCACAATAGATCAGGGATTATTTGTAATGCAAAATATTGTAATAATTGAAACAGGGCTGTAGGTTTGAGAAGGGACTCACAGAACTTCTACAGAACTATATGCCCTACTGTCTTCTTTCTTTGCCCTGTCAGCACTCAGTTTTCATGCTCCAGATAACCCAAATCTAATTGAGAAGGTCCTTCAATGATCTTGAATGTATGTCCTGCCAGACTCTCCTGCCTGTTCTCTCTCTGCTAGTAACAAATAAGCATGAAGACAAATACACAGACTGTACTTATTTGACCTAAGAGATCTGCTGCTCTTTGGACCTTTTTCTTAGACCTTCTGAGTAAGTAAATTTCATCACTCTAGGCTGTATCCTTAGTATAGCACTTGCACATGTAATGTAGTATCTGATTGCCAAGTTTCTCTACAGAATCCTCATTCAGATCCTTCCTTATGATTCATTCCTGCATACTCACAACTGTAGCATTGCTGTAATTATCCAGGCTGGGCTCTAGGATTTCTGAGGACAGGTGTCGGTGTTCAGCTCCCCTCAACCACTCTAATGGTTACATTGTGAAGAACTGTGGGAAAATGTGCCAGTTATTCCAGAACTCAGTGTAGACCCACAGACACATCTTCACTGAAATGCTTTCACTGCCTCTGTATGCAACCTCCCCCTAGTTTTCAGTTTTCAAAAGCCAAGTTTTGATAACTGTTATTTCCAAGAAATTTTATCACAATCTCCCTCTTCAGTTAAGCTTTGCACTTAACAACTTTCATGTAACTGCAATCTCAAAATTGTAACACATCTACGCTAATTCAGTTTAAGAAAATGTTTTTCAATGCTTGGCATAATTTATGGCTTCTTCTTAGAGGCAGCAATCCTCTTTTTTTTAGTCTAAACCAAGATTTTTTTTTCCCCCAGAACTAAGATATTTTACTGTAAAAATGACAGTGTCTTCTTTCTCCCTTTCCCTTCAGTCTAGCTATTGTGACACTCATTGTGCCTGTCTAGAGTGACAAAAAATTCACTTCATCATATAGCAAGAATAGCTGCCTCTCTCTGTGTTGTGCTGTCAATTTCTGTTAGAGACATGGGATTGGATTCAGTTTCCCAACTGAAAGCACCTGGTGCCCTTTTAGATGTCCTATGGAATCTCACCTGACCTTTATCTACTGATCTAGAAAGAAGCAAGTATTTTGTAGGTCTCCTGTGTCACAAACAACAGCTACATGCACATGTCACAGGCACTGTATAGCTTTTAAAATACCACTTGACGTGTATTTGCATGACATATGGAACTAGATGATATACGAACTAGATACCACTCAAGGAGTTCTACTTGTGACATGGTAGGAAATCACATTCGTGGGATTTGCCCTTATGGGACCCCCATCAAAAACCCAATTTCTTTGCAGGTACTGTTACAAACCATTTCACATTCAGTTAGAAAAAGTTTAAAATAACTAGCCTTGTTTTGCTGGTACTAGTGCGCAATTTAACAGAGCTAAGAAATATATACCAGACTCCTCAGAGTTTTAATTTTTTTTTTTAAAGTTGTTTACATACTGTTTACTTCATTGAGTTGACTATGACAGTGGCTAGTGGGTACATGTCTAAATCTGTGCTTTGCAAAATGCTTCAACCTAAAATTCCTAAACTTTTATTCCTTTCAGATATTATTCATCTCAGTGTAACACTCCTAGGAGAAAAAAAAAACAAAAAAAGCCCCACCCACAAATAAACAAAACCCCCCAAATAAACAAACAACTCCACCATATTTAGTACGTACAATGCCACGTATGGCTCTAATATCCTTCAATAAAGCTCTTTTAGGAAAGTGAAAATGAAACTGGCAAGTAGGCATATTTCCCTTCCAGTAACTAAAAACAAAGCTATACTATTTTGCTATAGGTTGGCATCTGTGACTTGTTGCTCATTGCTGCACACAAACGAAATTGTTTCAGTACCACTCAAAATATCTCTACCATTCACTTGATCTTTTTAATTGCTCAAGTGACCTTCATGGTGCTGATTTTATATACATTGTCCATTTAAGCTGGTTGCCTAATTTGAGTTGGTTTTGAGAGTAGGGAATATGTTCTCTCAGTCATCCATCTGGCACTGTTAATGCTTGTCTGAAGAAGGAAAAGTTTTTATTGAAAACTGTATAAGTATGCACAATAATTTGTTAAAGATTTTTCTTCACTGTATATTTTTCAAGTGTTTTGAGAGTTTGTTCAAAGTCACTTTGTCTTCCCTAAATTTTTATGTAGTTTTTCATTTGAAACAAATTACTTGATACTCAGTAGACTAATGAAATCTTGTTTCCTATGAATTTGTGTTCTCTGCTTCTCTGTCTGTTTGTTCCCTTTCCATCCACAATGATGACACTCAGCAGGAGACACCATGTGCCAAGGCTAATCCAGGCTACAAGTCTGTGGACTAGCAAACATTGAAAATGAACTGAGCCCAACACCTGTTGGTTGTCATCTTGTTTCATGGCTGAAGAGTTTTGTCCTAACTGTGAATCACAGATGCCTTTCAGTCTGAAATATCTGTCAGCATATTTTAATTAGATTAACAGAAATTCTAGGCCACACAAGACCTTTATTAGTCGTATCTTTCACTTGCAGATTTCTTTCAAGGCTTAAGAAATTTCAAGAATGTTGACTTTCTCCAAACACCAGTAGGTATGAATGCAAAAGCATCAGAGTATTTCTGGACCGCTTCCTCCAGCTTCATGTCATACAAATACTGCAGGGTTCTTCTTCTATGACTTGGGTAATAAAAAATCCAATTCCCTTATTTCCATGATAAATCATAATTATTTAAAACCACAGCTTTTAAAGCCTGCAAAAGTTACTATTTGGCCTTTTTAAACAAGGCTATGTCAATCAAGAACTGGTTTAGGTGAGAACTCCTTTTCTATGTAGAACAATTCTATATCTAATAAAACAAAACAAAACGTAATAATTTCTCAAGCTAGACAGTTGTTTAAATTTTTCCTATGTAGACATGAGTTTCTTAACTACGGCAAGAACAGTTCTTATTAGAGCTCTCTGTCTGTCTGTTTACTACAAGGTTCTGGTGCCTCAAGACCAAACATCCATACTTCTTTGATATGGGAACTCTCCCACCATTACCACCAGCAGGGAATACCCATCAAAGCTCTCACATATACACTGAATGAGGGTCATTCTGAATGTTACCTGAAATGTCAGAGTCCATCAGCTTTTATTCTGTCATGTACTTCACTGACTGTATGACCTGGGATGCTGAAGCCCCTGTGTGTCCTGTAAACTTACTGGAGGTAAGTTTACAGACTGTCTCAGTATCAGTTTGGTCAATAATTGAAGTTCTGACAGAAAGGGGACACACACAATGTCCAAAAACATTTGCCCAATCAAATTCAGCCCTGTAAGGGTGGATAGGGACACTGGTTTTGGAGTTCCACAGGATACCTGAGAGCAATACATGTCGGGGTTTTTTAGCCCCCACTGCAGAATTGCCTTATCTCCTTTCCATACTTGTTCAAGAACAATGACAACCTGAAATCATGCTACTGAGATACCAGACCTGGCCAGCCAGTGAGACTTGTAATAAAAATCCATAAATTAGTAGAAGTAGGAAGTACAAAGGGGAAATGTCTTGTAAAGTATAAGGACTAGATAGTAATTTTATTGCCCCCTGAGCACTAGGCAGTGGTTTGGCGCTCCCATTTGTCACAAAAAAATGGAACCTGCAGTATATGGAAGAGAAATAGGCACCTTGTCCAAGTGTTGGAGAAGTTTGCAAAGTATATATTTTTCACTGAAGCTCTCTGTAACAGAGCTCTACCCAAGACACAAGGAAATTTTCTCAGAACAGAATGTGCCAAACACTGTGGTGGGGACATTTCCATCAATATGATGGGTAGAAGTCCCTCTATCTGCAAGGAAGAAATGAGAGATGAATAAATGTGTTTTAAAGGGGAAAGAGGCTTTGTGAGAGGGGATTCATGGGGAGCTGTGGAATGAAATGAAGACAAAAGTGTGAAAAGTGCAAGTGGCATGGATTTCGCAGTGCGTATGTGGATGGTGTCTGATAAAGCTGTCCCTTCATAGATGTGACATTAATACTACCAGCAACTTTATTTTGGGACTTCTCAGGAGATCTTTCCTGCACAGCTTGTGAACAATACAGCTTTATGTGGTGATTCTGCTGGTTATGTACATTTACGTTGATAAGAAAACAGGCACTTAGGTTTTAGGTTATGTGATAAAAGTCTGATTCCTGTACACACAGATGCATGTGGGAAGCTGGGGTAACTCCAGTGACATGTGGGGTTATGGATCCTTGGCAGCCTCACCTCCACCAGGCTACCAGATCTAGCAGTTCCTAACACTGAGAATCTGCAGCTGACTTTTATATGACACATTATTAAATCAATTTCAGCAACTGAGGATTCATATGAACTACTTGAGGGGGAGAGTAAGTCTGAGTACAGCAAGGGGATAGGACAAAGCATTGCTACCAACAATGCAAATAATTAGACACCTTCTGATATCTGATTTTGATAAAATTTTGTAGAATATTGACCTCAAATATAAACACTGCATCTTTGAAACTGTCAATCCCAAAGACTTTAGCCAGCACTGGAAAGAACAAATGGCAGCTGGTGGCTAACAAAATACTGAAGCACGGTAGAGTGCATTCTATAAAACCATTCAAAGTAAAAGTAAAAAACAATAATGAAAAAATACAGGCCTGTTCCTGTATTGATGGATTTAAAGTGGATTTACTGAGGATAAACCATTGTTCCACAAATCCATAAATGTCTAGTGAATCTGGCTTTCAGCAGGCACTGATTGCACTTTCCAAGGCTGCAATAAGGTAACAGAAACTAGTATGCTGTGCTGCCTGAGCCAGCTCTACCTCTGACACCTAACTTCGTGTGCTTTTCTATATTCTGAAATTAGTTGTAGGCTGCTGTTTATCTCACCTTGGTCAAAAACAAATAGAGACTTTGACCTGAATTGTAAAGATGTGTCTGGTCTAAGCTGAGGGTCAACAACATCCAAAAACTTTGGTAAAGACAGTACCAAAAAGCTGAAGAATGGCAAGGGGCTGCTTTTTATTATGACAATACTAATCACAGTTGGTAGAAGAAGAGCCAGGCAAAAATGAGTGAAAAGCTGTTATTTGCCAGATCTGCTTTCTTCTCTAGAGCTCCCTTTTCCCCCTCAACCTTGTGAGGTTTTTCAAGGACACTGTTGTACGGGGCCCATTTTAAAGGGCTGCATGTCAGAAACTAAGGCACAAAAGGAGAATTTTGTAAAGTCTTCAAGCTCAGCTAAGGCAACAAGAAAGCCTCTTTGTAGCATGGACATCAATGTGTGCTCCAACACAAGGAAGCAGTTCTGGGGATCACATGGACAAAGTCAAGAGACTTATTAATGTCACAGTCCATGATATTAGGTAGTGAAGTTTACTTAAAGCTGGCAGTGTCATAAGCTATGAATAAGAAATTCCACTTGCCCACACTGCCACAATATCTGAACAGCCTGTTCTATATATTTCCTCAGTCCTTTGTGCTACCAGATGCCATACATATATTATTTTGAAAAAAAATGCATTCTTTTTATAGAGGTGTTTCCCATATTCTGGCAGAGTTAATTGCAATATGACATTCATAATTTATTTAGGACTTGGGTTTACGTATTTGTATACTTTTTATGCATGTTTGTTGCTGATCTGTTTTAAAGTGTGATAAAGTCTGGAAATGTTTTCTTTTTTTCCTCATGTTAGTTTTAGTACTTTTGCTTCCATGCATGTGCAGTTAACATGAGGTTTAATATATTTTCATCTGTAACAATTATAACAGACATTATATGTATCAGCAGAACTAATGGGTTCAAGGGAAAAGATCTTCTAAAATAATAGCATGATAGCATAAAAATATTCAAGTGTAATGAAAATAAAACATACTTACCAACCTTTTATTTGAATACTCCAAAATGTAAGATCCTAATAGATGATGTATTTTTTAATAGCTTCTTTTGACTCATTTAAGCAGATTTGTTACTCTTACAAAAAGGTTTAATTTTATCCTTCCGGTGTTGAAGCAAATGTATATTTTCCACCATGCTGCCTAAAGTGAGTCAATAGAATTTTTATAGATCTCTTTTAAGCATTAAGTTTTCACCTTTCTGCAGTTTTTCCTACAAAGGTATTTAATTCCCCATATAGCAAATTTTGATAATTTCATATATGCTAATTGTAACTTCTTAAATTAATTTCTTGGCAAGAATGTCATTTAGACTAGCAGCATCCATTTTCACTTAATATCTGTAACATTAGTATAGATTTAACTCAACAAAATGCATAGTAGTAAGACCAGCCTTCAGGATTATCAGCCCCTGGACTCCAGGAGGTAATCCTGGAGCAAGGAGTCCTGACCCTCCCACCAGCAGGTCAAGGGAGTTGATCTTATTCATCACTGCTGAGGTCACATCTGGAGTGCTGGGCCCAGTCCTGGGCTCCCCAGTACAAGAGAGACATGGACTTCCTTGAGAGAGTCTAGGGGAGGATCACAGAAATGGTGAAGGAACTGTAGTATCTCTCCTAGGAGAAAAGGTTCCAGGTGGCTCAGACTAGAGAAAAAAGGGTTCCAATGGATCTCTTCAGTCCCCTGAAGGGAGGATGCAAAGAGAATGGAGCCAGGTTCACTGGTGCTTACTGACAGGATGAGCCTGACCATCAGGCTTTTGGACTGTGAGGGTAACCAAGCCCTGGCACAGGTTGCCCAGGAAGACAGTGAAGCTTGTAGGTTCTTGACTCTTTGGAGGTTTTGAAAAGCCTTCTAGACATAATTCTGGGCAACCTGCTTTTAGGTAGCCTTACTTGTACTGTGTGGTTGGACAACATGATCTCTAAAGATGCCTTTCAAACTCAGACATTCTGTGACTGTGAATATGTTCATATGAAGCTATTTCAACTGAGATGCAACATTAGCTTGGATTTGGAGGTCAGTGCCTTCAGTCCCAAACTTTTTTCCTTGATACTGTGCACCTTAAGAACATAAACTGAATAGTAGTAAGTTGTGATGGAGAAGCCTAAATTAAGAAGCCATTGTGGCAATCATCAGTTTTGAGGACAGAAAAGGGTAATGTAAAAGCCAGGTAGCTTCTTCTACCTGCAGAGTGTTACATCTTTGCTATAAACTGCATATTGAAGGGATTAAACTAGTACTGAGGAGAAAACACGTAACACCAATCTTAAGGGGAAACTTTTTGAGTGCCTGGCCTTACTGTCTTTTTATTCTTTATCTTTTTTATTTTATTTTTCTTTAATGGTAAAGATAAATATTTTAATATTTTGTTATATAGTTCAGGAAATAGAGGCTTTTTTGAAGGTATAGGATTTCTCATCAATTCACAGTCTAAAAATCTGTTGTTCCATGTGTCTGCCAGCAACTCAGTAATGAGGGTGCTAGGACGAATTAGCCGCAGTCTCTTATGGGGCCCTTTCAGTCCCACATGCTTTTCTTTCTGTCCTTCAGCACTTTGCAAACTCAGTAAGACTTAACATCAATCATCTGATATATCCCAAACATCTCAGTGCTCCCAGGTACTTATCCACTTACCTTTGCTTTATTATTCATCATCCTAGCTATGTTGCTTCCTCTTGTTCTAATTACTTTTCAAAAATTTCCTGCTACCAACGATGCAAACATCTGGCTGTGGTATCTTGTCTTTCTCCAAAGCAGTTTAAGGAATACTTTTATATTTCAATATTTCAAAGAGCTATATATAAGACCTTCTGTTTAGCAGAAATCAATTTCATTTGATGTATTCCTTCTGTGACAACCTGCTAGCATTTAAGTTAGACTTCATATCCTCATATGAGATAAGCAAGAGGTGATGTGAACAAAACTCTCTGTAAATAACAGTATGAAAAGTTTAGTAACTAAGTAGAAGCTCCAGTGAATTACAGAGAAGAGCAGCTTTTTTTGAAGGAGTGTGGGAAGACAATGTTATGAACAGAACCCTGTTTTATTAAAAGGGATTGACAAAAATGGAGCCTCTACCAGTGGGAAGAATGGGAAACCTCCACAAGTGAGAAAACTAATCAGAATTCACTCTTAATGACAGATTCCATGAGAAAAAATGGCACAGACTAGTATTTTTAGGTGATGTGCTGATCCAAAATAATACTAAATTAATAGATTTAAGGAAAACAAGAAGTGTCGAATATACATGTAGTGGTTCTGTAAAGTCGACTGGAATGACATTGACTGAAACCTCTGAGAGAATTCAGTTTCATCTACCTACTTGAAACTCAGACTGTCCACACAACATTTATTAACTCCCTTTGAGCCTTTATATCTTATGAGAAGGGCACATCATTTGACATTGGAACTGTAATAGCATTAGCTCTTTCTTTCCCTGGATATAATGACAAAAGTATGTGTTATTTGTGTTAGAGTTTTATGTAAGCTTCATATAGTTAAAAATGTGAGTAGAGCCAGGAGTGTTCAAACAACACCATTATTTTAGAACAATTACCTTCTGTGGTCTCCTATTTGAGATAAAAAAGAGCACAGCAGGTTATTTTGATTTTGTAGTGCTTAAGTTAAACATTTAGCTGTTGTTGTTGATTGCCCCCTTAGAAATAGTCAGGAATTCTTATCCTTTGACACATTTCTACAGTTTTCTCATGCAGAATATACTGCTATGACTTTACAGCTTGAACAGAGTTTTTCTGTCTGTTCCAATATCTCTCCTATTTCAGACTGCAACAGGACAATGTGTGCCAGTACTTGCTGTTGTGATGAGCTCTGTAGCACAGTTTGTGCATGCCTTCAGGAACTGGAAGATGTAGCCATGTATAGTGAAGAGCCAAAAAGTCACTCCCTGAAAGCTCTTGTATGACTAAGGGTTCTATTGCCGTAAGGTACTGTGTATAGGAAATCATGGAAATGTTTTCCAAACCCCTCTTTTGTTACCACTGAAATACAGTAAATCTTCACTTAATCATCACAAAATCCTATGGCTCTGTCTATAAACTTTTAAATGGCAAAGAAAGGAAAAGCCTTGCATTCATCAAAATTGTGGTTATATGTTCAAATAACAAGACAGATCAGAATGCCATACATACATCTAGTAATTCTGTTTATTTGAGATCAAAAAGGGAATATGAAGATTCCTCTGTAAATTTCTATATGCTAAAGTCTTTCCTTATTCTATGATAAACTTGGACCTCCTGGGAGGACAATTGTCCCCCATAAAATAATAGACTATGTTGTCCTTATACATATGGAAACACTACTAATGTTACAGCTACAGAATTACCAAATAATGAAATGATATACTCTTCCCTCCATCAGTTCCTGCCTGTGATGTGATCACAGGAACAGTTTTTAATTCAGAATACCTTTATGCTTATGTATATAAATATATGAATCTTTATTTTCCCTATTCAACTATGCCTTTCTACTTTTCCTCTCGGTCCCCCATTGCTTTATATCTCTAGAAGCATCTCTGCGTCACTAACTGCCATAGTATCTCACTGTCTCACATATGTTAACAATTAAGACTTTCACAGAAAACCTTGAAAATCGAGAAAATTTTCCATAAAATAGTATTTTTTTGTAAAATGTGTTTTGAACAAGAATTATTTTATTAAAAATTTGTAGCCATGTTTTCCTGAAAATAAAAGCTTAAAAAGAAAACATTTTTAGACTTCAGATTCCTGACATGTATCCTAAAAAAAAAACTCAAAAACCAAAAGACCCAAACCCAACAACAACAACAACAACAAAACCAAATTAGAAAGTTTGAAAATTAGTCAAATAATACTAATAATAAAAAAATAAATTCCTAACCAGATCTAAGAGGAAAGTTCAGGCAAATTCTGTTTCCCCTTTGCACAGAGGCACAGAAGGAGTTCTGGAATTAGTTAAAATTGATTCCCAGGATAATCTGAATGGAGACTTAAATTTGCTACTGTATTTTTAATTCTGAATGCTGACCTTAGCAAAAATAAGACAGTTATTCTTAGCAGCACTTTCAAGCAGTACTTTCAAGAAATCAAAATCCTACATGCTTAACCAATGACATATGGCATACCTTATTGAAAGACAGGTTTGTTTGTTTACTTTTTTGCAACATTTTAACACTCTTCATCGCTGACAGTTTTTGTTGTCTTTAGTCCTGCCACGTATTTTCAAGGGAAGACAGACCATTAGAAGTAGAAGATTCTACTTTCTTCCTCAGATGAGAAGGAAAAAAAAAAAAGAGAAGAAAAATGAAATGCAGAATTTGTATTTAAAGATTTAACATTTTTCAAATACAAAATCACCTTGGTTTTGACTTCTGCCATTTCCCATCAGATAAGGTTGAAATACTTCCTTTTATTCCCTACTTCAGGTCATTTGTATGCATTTTCTTTGAAGTGACTGCTAGAATCATTTAATACTGCTTAATATATTTGCTTTGAAAAACACCCTGAACAAACCAAAAAGCAATAAAACACATTCATTTTACTAAAAAACTGAACACACTTACAACCTTATATTGATTTATTATTCTTTATTACTTTCTAAGTCTTTTAAATTCTGTTGTGTTTTATGAAAATTAGCACACCTCTACATTTCCTTCTGGGTGATTAAGTCAATTAAATTCTCTCCACTGACCTCACTAGTGAAAGCTGTACCATTCTTTTTTAGTAATCACTTTTACGGAATAAAGAACATCAATTAAAAATCAAGAACAGAAGAACAGAGTAGCAACCCAGCAAACACAAGCTTTGATTACTAAAAACTCAGGCTGAAAGGCTTAGAATTTCATGGTCATTTAGAACAGGTTTGGTTCTGTCATAGAACAATTACTCAGTGAATTTGAAACAATTTTTCTCCTAATATGGATCACATAATAGGTTAGTTGTGGTTTATTTTCCTTCTATTTCAAAGTGACATTTTACAAAAAGATTTGCATATTTCGAAAACAAATGTCATGTCCCTTCTCTGTCACATCCTCTCTTTTTCCATCACAAAAAATATTTGATAATCACACAAAATATTAGTGTATTGCCTAATAAGTTATAGTCTCTCATTGTTGAAGTTATTCTCATTTTTCCTTATAAAGTCTGTTTGCAAAGTCAAAACAACTGAAATAAATTATTACTAATACTAATTTTAGTGTGAAAGTAATTGTAGAATTTGACTGAGAGTCAATTAACTTGCTCAGGGTAGGATGTTTAACTTAAAATTGTTGTGTTTGAGCCAATGTATGAAAGTTTCATTTTCCTGCCTAGGGCTACCATATGGCTGATGGCAGAAAGCAGGACACTTATTTATGCCTTTAGAGATTCCAACATTGGTAATTCATCCATATATGTAAAAAAATTGGAGAGAAGAAAAATCTCACTCAGTTTTGGTTTGGTCCTAATCAAGAAGCTACTTCTGAGAGACCAAAATGGCACCAAGTAATATAATAGTGTTACAGATCACTAGTATGAATAATAGCATTTTAAAAATAGTATTTCCAGAAGGCTAAGATTTCATGAGTTATTTCCACAGGGGTTCATATTGTCACAGTGAAATCTAAAATCCATTATAAAAGGGGAAACATACCAGCAATTTCCATGAATGGCAGGTTAGCCACCACCCTCCCTGAAAATCCGTCAGCCCATAATTGGTGTACATATTCTTCTTACACATAAAGACAAAGAGTTTAACTTTCTAAATAGTAACAAAAATTATTTTTTCTAGTTTTGTTCCACATCTCCAAGTTAAATAAATGTCTCCTTTGTTACATATTGAGGTTTAATTTAGGATATTATGAAACCTTAAAAACCTCTCTGTATTGTAAAACATTATGGTTTGGGTTTTGTTTTTTTTTTTTTTAAATTTTTAATATGATTTTTACTGTAACCAACTTGGATCTCATCTGTCTCCCTAAAAATTCCTCTAGTTTATTGACAAGTTCAAAGACTTCCTCATGTTTATTTAGTTTAATTACAATTTAGGTTTGTCACAAAACTTCAGAACACCTGGATTCTACATTTGTGATCTCTTAGGTTTCCAATTCTTGTAATACCAGCCAAAGGAAAATTATAAAACAGCAAACGTAGCATGCCCTAACAAGTGAATTACCACAAAATGACCACTAACAAGTATATCTATGACCATATTGATCAATATCAAGCTATTGCAAATTACTATCAGGAATCAATAATATAGTATCAATCAATATTATGCAGCAATGAAAAACAGCAGAAACAAGGAGATATATACTTAACTGTAGCAGCAAAACCTATAAAGTGTATGACAGGTTGCTACAAAATATCATTAGTGGAGCAAGATTATCACTAATATAACAGCACCATATTCTTACTGTAGAGTACTGATATGGATACATAGTACTGTGTGAGCTTGCCACCGGCTGCCGCAAGAGAGGAGCCCCAAAGAAGAGATACAAGGACTCCCTCAAACAACACCTCAGCCTTGGCCATATTGACCACCATCAATGGTCCGCTCTGGCCTCCAATCGGGAGGCATGGAGGCACACCATCTATAACGCTGCTGCTTCCTTTGAGAGCGCACGCAGGATCAGTCTGGAAGAAAAAAGACAGCTCAGAAAGAACCGTGCCTCGCCAATGCAGCCTGTGGAGACTTTCCACTGTGCCTTTTGCGACCGGACTTGCCTGTCTCGCGTTGGCCTTTTGAGCCACCAGCGCGCTTGTAGCAAACGTGGGTAGAGCCCTTCTCAAATCTTCGTTCACGAAGCCCAGCCATGATGATGATATATAGTACTGGTGCTGAGTGAATCAGACAGAATTCAGAAGGGGACAAACCATTCCTGAGGGCACAACAGACACATCCCAGAGGTGGGATGAGAAAAGAAAGTCACCCCTACAGGGCACCCAAAGTGGGATCAGTAATTCAGCAGTCAGAGTCTCACGTCAGAGATGAGCTTGGAGTCAGATGGGTGTGTCCAGTGAGACTATAAAATCTCATAACAAACTCATGTGTTCAACCTGTGTTGAAAAATGCAGCATGGGAAAATCCCAGAGAGAGAGAGGCTCTGCTTTGGGTAAAAATTTAGTCCTTTTCAAATCATTGAGATACAACAGGACATAAGACATCACCATTTGAATATATGCTGTTAATTTTGATTTTACACCTTTACTCTTTTCAGACCCATTTAATTTTCCCAGAGTTTCCACCTTTTCAGAAAACAAATTATCATTACATTTCCTTGATTTTGAGCTTACTAGTGGTATCTGAGGTTATCTCTGGTTTCTAGGTACTCCAGTTGTACTTTGGACAGGGTACTTTTCAAGGATGCCTCTGGTTCCCAGGTGTAGCACTGGGCTCACAACTTTCAGGCTGGCAGGCAACTTCTCTGTCACTATTTTTCAGTAGACAGTTTCAATTTTAGTAAATTTTCCCTTTTAACTACCTGCTGACATCAACCTAATTCTATACTTTTAGTTATGCCTCTATGTAAGTACCTCCCTGACTTTAATTAGCATTTTTCACTTTCATGGCCTAAGATACAATCTTAGGAAGTCTTAGCGCATAGTATACAAACCTGTTATTTGAAAATGTAGATGCAGATTTGGTCTGTAAACTTTATAATTTCTGGATTGATTTTTTTCATACTGAAAGCTAATTTTTAAAATAAAACATTTCAAAACATATACTAACAGTTTATAATACCTCATTGTGCAAAATAGTAGTGTGATTCATTCAGCATAATCCTTCCTGGTATTTGGGGGGTAGGAGGTTGATAGCTTCTTTAATATATCTTTTATCATTCTGCATAGAAAACTTGAAAATGTCTTCAGTTTCTTCTTCCAAATGTATCCACTTCTTGTTCTGTACAAACCTACTCCCCGTTCCCTTCAACAAAATTCTGGGTAAAAAGGAATTGAACAGTATATGAAGTATGCAGCGTACCACAAGTAAAATGTTTTGCAATGGATGTCAGTAAAAAAGGTTCCTCAGAGTACCTGAGTGGTAATTTTTATTGTCTTTTATGTTCTGTTACATGTGTATAACTTATAGCTTCAACCTTTGGTGTAACATTGACTCATGTCAACAACTTTTCTCTAACATATGTTCTCATGATAAGAAATGTGATAATAAGTCCCAACACAAAGTGCTACTCTTCTATCCAAAATTTGATGACAGGAGAACTAGATTGGGATTATAGCCTCAGCCTGAAAAAAAAAATTGCATTTAACAGAGGGTGACAAAGCTGTCTGGATCAGCAGTGATATTAGAATGAGGGAAACCCTCTACATGTCTGCCCCTTTCAGTAGCTGAGGTTTTATGAGGAGCATTTGCACCAGCAAGTGGTAGCATGTCTCCAAACAGCATGACTAGTTGCACTGATTTTGTTACAAGCTGAATTTCTCAGAGAAGCAAAGAGAGCATGGCCAAAGAGAACATCCTTACTCAAGGATTTTGAAATATCAAGTCGTGAGAGATGCTGGAATGTCTACTGATATACCTGTTGACCTCGAAGACCATGAAGCTGGGGTGATGTAAAGTCAAACAAGCACAGTAGGAAGAAGACATGACAATCAGTGAAGACAGATCAAACCTGTGAGTCAAAAAGAGCAAGGGGTTGAATTTAGCTCTCAAAAGGGAGTGATTTAACAATTTTAAGTTATCAGTCTTTTGAATTCCTGTCCACAGGTTTGACCAGAAATCCTATTTCAGTGAGGAAAAGCCTAGAAGTGTCAATTAGACATGTTTGTGTGAACAGCTTCTCTTTTGACAAGCCAACACAGTGTTAAGGAAAGATGTTTTTGTTTTCAAATATGAATCAGCTTCATGCACCTTTCCCCCAACCAAGAATGAACACACACAATTATAGGGACTTTGTGCTCAAGATGGCAGTATGGTTTTCTTTTCTTAAGATTTTTTTCCCTAGTAGACATAGAGAATGATGTGGAACATATTTCCTCACAAGATCCACCTGATAATTATACTGCATCTATAATAGTACACACATAGTATTGTATTATTCATGAGCAAAGTACATTTCTTGTCTTGCAGAGTACTAGCATTTGTTTAAAATACTATTCCTTCAATTATTTAGCTCCTGTTGTTATGTATCATCCTTATTAGTCCACAGAAATAAATCCAAGGACTGTCAGTGACAGTAACAACACAGCAACTGAAAAACCGGGAGGGTCATCTTTGGTTCAATAGTATCATGTCAAATCACTGAATCAATGAAAAAAAAAGAGCCATGTCCCTGTTGAACAGAAGTTATCTTGGAACTGAAATGATCTGGCTAGAATTTGATGTGAGTCTGTAAGATGACTAGACATTTCATTTGGGGGCTTAAGATCACCAACTAATCTATTCCCTGTTGAGTCTGGTCCTAATCTTGTATTCTAGGGATGATGAGTAAGACTGTTACTCTGCATGTCCTCTCTGGGCAAGTTTTCTTACACTCTGTGGTTGTACAGGAAGATAGTAACATGTTGTGCATGGAATTTGAGCCACTTCACTGTCCCAGAGCTGATGCAGAGATTTAACTATGAGTTGCTTGGAATAGAATGTTATTTGAGGTAATTCAGAATATTTTAATTGCAATGAAGAAACTCTATACAAGCTATTGATCCAGTCTGGTTTAACTAGGTATCATGAAAGAGTGCTGCAGAAGTAACTTTTTTACATTGGTGGTCTGAGCTAAACAGATTTACTTGCTCTTTTTTCCCATAGTCCTTTTTGCTTTCTGACATTTTTGTGTGGACTTTACACTGACATATTTCAGCTAGCACACTGATGAAGAACACTTGCAATAGCTTTGATTTCTGTCTGCTTTGAACTAAATAATAAGGTCACACCATGATTTTTATCACTTCCTTTTTTTTATGAGACAAAAATCCCACACATTTTCCATGTCAGTGATACAAACATGTCTAGAAAATTTGCACAAAAATTATAAAAAAATCATTACATTTGCAAGAAGAAAAAAGACAAAGAAAACAAAACCAAGTAGTGGAATTAGCATGAGAGAGCTACAAAAACCTTCTCTGATCTTTCGCTTTTCAGAGTTGCCTGAGTAAGGGCTAAGCGAAACTTTGAGATTTTATGTCTGTAGTTGATACATGTTTAATCAGAATGTGAATTCCATAATGACTGGAGATGTGAGCAAGACCATGGGATGTGTTATTACATGACATAGGGATAATTACAGATTTCATTCTCTTAAATGTTTATTCTACCCTGGAAGAAGACTGAGAATGGCATATTTGTTGCATGTGCCATGTAACTATGGCTACACCAAATTGCTTTGTTTTATGGATGATAGTTTTAAAAGCTACTCTACCAGCTTAGTCAACATTGTTGCAAATTGAATGTTTTTCATAGGATATGGAAGTGTTGTAGACTACATAGGTTCAACTACATTAGAATTTTATCTTGTATCAGGTGTACTATTTGAAGTAAATCCATTGGTTTTCCCATTTATCATATTTTTTACACATCACAGAGTAGTCTGAGAATGCACTGTCTGGATTTCCTGTGCATGTGGGTAAATCAGATATTCTCCAGCAGCACACCTAGAGCAATTCCACTACTCATATCCATCAAAACCAGGTTAGAGACAGCATTAGTAAAAATTCCCTGAAATTCTGATAACATGAATGTCAAGTAATGCATTAGCACTAACTGTTTTGTTCTACAGATATAGTTTTATTGGTTGGCACTGATTTTCCTCATTGGCATCCATTTGCTCATTGCCGTTACCATTTCAGAGGTAAAGCAGGCATGCAGTCTCTTAATGGAGCACTCTAACTTCAAGTGAAGAATAATTGTGCCTTTAATACGTAAGTTTTAACGTGTAAGTCTTTAGCATGTAAGTTTTTAACAATCAAAGTTTTTGCTGTGGCTGTCTCCTGGTAACACAGTGGGATAATGCTAGTCACATCTTTTCCTTCCCTTTCTCAGAAATTTGTGTATTTAAAGGATCCGAGTACTTTGAAATCACTCCCCAGGTTTACTCTAGTTGACAAACCACCTTTCATAAAATGAAGCAACATAATGTCCCTGGAAAAAAAAGAAAAAAAAAGTGTACAGTGTTGCTGTTATTATTGCTGGAAGAAATTATTCTTGTTTCTGTATTCAAACGTCTGTATAATGGCCAAATTCCTGAAGTGTTCCATACGGATTGTATAAATGGGCATTTTTGTTGTTTGTTTTTTTGATTGGTTGGGTATTTGGTTGGTTGGTTGGTTTGGTTTGTTTCTTTGGTTTTCTTTTTATTTTCCTGACCCTTATTCTGATAGCTCCATATGTACTTAGTTCCCTCTGTTTTTTATGAGAATATACCTGAAGCCACTAGACAGTATCAAAAACTAATATGTCTTTATTTTTAAAAACTACAAGTGCTAAATCCTTTTTTTTAATCTGGACAAGTGATTCTGTACCTTTGCCTAAACCTTTCATCATTCTCATAATTTCAGACAAAGCCTGGCTGACCCTGTATCTTTTAGTGCTAAACCTAACCTTCTCACACTGTAGAAATAATAGTGTTTACTTCTTTTGTAGAACGACACCAGCAACAGTTTCTTATCCTTAAAAAATTAGCTTTTCCAAAACACTTACTTTGCTATTATTTACAAGAAATAGAGGTCTATTTTTCAGTAATGAAATGCTATTCATACAGAACTTACAGATTTTGAAGTATTTGACAGAAAGATGATTGTAAGGGTCATTTGTCCCACTTGACACCTTGCAGTAGTCTGGGCATTTTTTGAGGCTGTATCTAATCCAGCCACAATACATTTTGTGTTTGTCGAAGTTAAGAAACATGAGGAAATCTTTCTCAGGATTTGTCATCTCTGAGAGAGTGAGATTTTCTTCTCAGTAAAAGAGAAGCAATAGCAAACTACTAGCACAAATGGAAGAATTTTTGAAGAAATGCCCTTTCATCAAAATATGCTGAGGATATGTTACTGAACTTTGAAAGCCCATGATACTCAGCAACTTTTCAAAGAGAAAGTGTCTGAGGCCCTGTGAAAGTTCGGGTTGGCTCTCTGCCAACAGCCAAACCTCACAAGAAAGATTCCCCCCTCCCTCTCCCGAAACGGCAAAAAGCAGCAAGAGAAAATTNCCATCACAGGCCCAAAACAAAATTCCTGTGTCATGTATCCAGAGAGAATTGAGTGAAAACACTGTAATGTTTCTGTTTTGTTTTGTTTTGTTTTTAATCTGGAGGTGTATACTTCAACTGCATCCTATTTTATGAAAACATTCAAATGTTGGTGATTTTTCTGATTGTTTTTTTTTTTCCTAAAACAAACAAAAAAGAAAAAAAAAAAAAGAAAATACATCAAAGCAACACTTTCTTGAAACAATGAAAGGTAACACAATTTTCCTTCCCTGGCCAGTTCTAATATGTAATTTATTTAGTGATGCTCTTTGATTCACTGATGACATTTCTGTATAAGGATTAGATCATTAGATCAGTTTGGATTGCTATAAGTTTTCTTTCTGTTGTCTGAAGTGAACCATCCTTTGCATACAAAATGTTTTTGGAGGAAGTCAGAGCCTATAGCTGTTCAACATGATTATAGCAAAGTAAAGCTGAGCAACAGACTCAAAACACAGAAATTTTTGATGGCTGAATTTCCTCTCTCAGACTTTTAGAAATAAATAGGCATAAGATTAAAGACAATTGTACTGTGATGATTTCATCTGTGTAGTAGACCTTTAAGGTTGATATTAAACAGTAATTCAAAAGATTTAACTCCAAGATTTATATGTTTATTGCTTTTTTTTTTTTTTTAAGGGGGATATTTTCATTGTTTGCTAATAAATATACATAAAAATCGCCATCATGGAAATGGTCATAGTAAATAAAAGTAAATATGATTATCTTTCAACAGATATAACAACAGACAACTACACAAAAACCCTTTCATTGGAGAAAATGACATTTTCTTCATTGCCAAGTCACCTGCAAAACCACAATACACATTACAAAATAGATAATTTTTTTTTCTGGGAAAATTAAATTGCTACTTCTACACCAGCTGTTTGATACCTTCATTTCTTGTAAACTGATTTAAATACTCATATTGTTAAAGACTTCCTTTTCCCAAATTAACATAGGTAAGTGTTGAACTCCCTTCCCCCAAGTCACATCTCTATTTACTTATTATTATCTTTGTAGCATCCAGAGGTTGACAAAAAATGGAAATTCTATTGGATTTGTTTTTGTAGCAATACAGATGAAAATATTTCTCCTGCTTCAAGTGGCACAATGACACATGTTGAAAGAACAGAAATTATTAGAGTAACAGCAGCTATAAATGAGGAATTGTATTGGCTGCATAATCATGTGCATTTGTGATGGTTAGTTAAACACACCTTAATGGTCCCCACAACACCAGGAAACAGGCAGTTATACACATACATATACATATGTATATGTACACATTTCACTCTTTATTGATGTTAACTATAATTACATATCATTCATAAGGGTTAAGCATGAGCAGAATAACGAGCAGAGACCTCTCTGAGAATAGGGTTTCATGCAAAATTCACTTTGGACTGAGGAGGTAAGACAATGCAACACAGGCTGACGAGAACAACAGTTGAAATAACCACATTTAGTGGGCCACAGAGACAAGCATTAGAAACAAAGTAAAGATAGATTATACCAGACAACAAAATAATGGAATCCAACTTTGGATAGATTAGAATATGGGTACCTAAGGTTCACAGGGAAAAGGAAGGTATGAGTTAAAAGTACTGTGTCCAGCTGTGGGCATCTCACTACAAGAAAGACATTGAGGGACTGGAGCATGTCCAGAGAAGGACAAGGGAGCTGGTGAAGGGCCTGGAGCACAAGTCCTTTGAGGAGTGGCTGAGGGAGCTCGGGCTGTTTAGCTTGAAGAGGAGAAGGCTGACAGGAGATCTTATTGCTTTCTCCAGCTACCTGAAAGGAGATTGTGGAGAGGTGGATATTGGTCTCTTCTCTCAGGAAACTATCAACAGGAAAAGGGGAAATGGTCTCTTGTTACACCAAAGGAGTTTCAGGTTGGATATCTGAAAAAAAATTCTTTCTGAAAGAATGTTTAAGCATTGGAATGGGCTACCCAGGGAGGTGGTGAACCCTGTGACCTGCCTGCCCATAATTAGAGATTCCTAAACGAGTTAAATGAACTTACTACATACTTCCTGTTATTTCATCATTTATTTGGACATTTCTGGTCTCTTCTAGCAAAGTTGTTATGCTTCACTCCAATTTACTTCTCTTTATTTCAATTGTTCTTCCCTGCAGTTTAAAACAAACAAACAGACAAGCAAACACTAAGCCACTGATAAAGTAACTTTGGGATATAGAGGTGGAAAAACAGTGCTTCACAAAAACATCAGGAAAAAAAGTATAACTGGAAGAAATATTTGCTGCTTCTTTATCAGTAGAAAAATAAGCAAAAGAAGAGAAACGGGAAAAAAGTTACCAACTGGGCCTGTTAGTTTTGCCTTCCAGGCAATGTGAGTAAATGATCTGAAGGAGCAGTTTGTTCTCCCTTTCTGATTCTCCCCCACAGAGAATGGCATTTTATCAGTTAAGTGGACAGACACAAAGACTGCTCATACAAATATTCAAGGGAAATATTAAGAAGACTATGTCTTCCACATTGTCAGGAATGAGAAGCAGTAGAGAAGAAAACAGAATTCCTGAAAATTACAATAGATCAAGCAAATCTGATTTGTCAAAATAAAGAAGAATTGAACTACTTTCCGTCACTTTTCTAGAAAGGCCATTCTTTCAAATACATAGAGTTCTGTGATCAAAGTATTTGTTCTTTGCATTAACCATTTCTTCTAATACTAGGGTTTGTTTTTATTACCAGTCATGAGATACCATCTTATAACCCAAAGGATGGTTGAAAAGTATTATAATACAATGGCAAGCTCTAGTATCTACGTCAGGTGGAATTATATCACTTTCCCATAAGAAGCTATTCTTTCATCAATTTCTGTTTCAAAACCAGGATGCCTTGAGCTACGTTATTAAAGTAGTATAAATGACGTCAAGCATGCAGAATGCACACACTTTAGAAGTAAAACTTAAATAGTAAAAATGGTGCACATACCATCAGAAGATTCTAAACATTTCCAGACTGAGACTTTGGGGGGTAATTAAGAATCCTTTGGTACTGATTGAGTTAGTGTTTGCAGGTTTTGTAAGAGGTAGCCAATGCATTTGATCTCCACTTGGTGGAGGAGAAAACAAAGAGCCTCAATTCAATTATGTTATTTTTAGACATTAACTCAAGACTGACACTGTATCTCCCAAGAGATTCTTACAATGTTTGCATCGAGGTAACCCTAGCAGTGAAGATTACATTAAGAGATGCAGTTATTTGAACATTGTTTTAAAGGTTACTCCTGCCATTTATAGAGTCTCATGGTACCTCTGTGTCTTGAAAGATGCTCTATTCCCTTATTAATGTAGTTATCCAGCAAAGGCTACATTTTACCATTTAGGAACTAAGTTTGGAAAAAGGTAAAATTGTTTGTCTGCATTGAAATATAAGTAGAAAGAGCATAGGCTACCACAGTTGCCAGCCATTTGCAGCTATCAAACCACTCTACACCTACTCACGCCATACTGCCTGCAATCCTGATTGCACACTCACATGTTCTCTTCTAAATGAAAATCTATATGTAGTTGCAGGTAATTTAAGGAAGCAAGGATTTGTTATGACAGATTTCTCACCCTGGTTTGTCACTGGATCTCAAAAATCTAGCTATTTGCATGTGTCAGAACTAATTTTCAACAAAAACTAGAGAGTTTATCACAGTTTTCAAATGTTTAACAAAGGTACTGTGAAAGAAATTTTCTTTATTTTTCAGCAATATTCAGATTTAGAAAAATAAAATTCTATTATTTCCAAGACTTGAGATAAAAATAGTAGAATTTCCCCATCTCTTCTTTGCTTCATAATTTACAACAACGAATATTTCATAGTATAAATTGCTTAATTTTGTCACTTTTGGTATAGAACAAAATTTGAAGAAAAGTTGCTTTTATTTATAACTCAGAGCAAAATAATTCAGTATTACACCATTGACATGTGAATTATTAATGATGGCACAGGGATTTTTCAAGAATTTACTACTTAGAATGATGGGGTTGTTTTCAACAATTGATTTTCTCATGCAAATATGCACATTTAGATTCCTAGAAATGGCTCTACCTACAGGTATTTTTTCATGCTATTTCCATGAGCTTGCAAGCTTTTTGTAAAAGAAAACATAGATCACAAATACTACCTTTGTAAACCTAGTTTGAAAAAATAGGCAACATTTCTGTATTGTTTGCAGTATTTCAAATCTGTAAAAGCAAAGCCATTTGGCAAACTGACGACTCTCACTTATTTCTTACACCTGCCTTCCAAATTACTACTGCAGTTGAATCAGTCACATTTTGTCTTATATGGGAAGATGTTATGGGAAAGTAACAAAATGATCAGGATTACTGTAGTAAGATTATTACAAGATAAAGAAGTCTTTTCCAAACACTGTGAGAACTTCCAGTAGCACACTTTACTAGATTAAATTATTCTTTATAAGACAATAAATATTTCTGCAAATCCGGTTACCTAGTTACTCTTTTCTGTTCATTGTGCAGTCACTAAAACTTGTAGACGTTTGCTATGAATTTGCTACCCCAGCAGTGTAAGGGACAATATAAAGCTCCAAAGGACCATATAAATCAAAATACACTGTAGCTGGTAATTTATTTATTAGTGTATTCTTAATTAGCAAATAATCAGTTGTTAGTATGACTTTGTTAAAGCTCTGCATTACTGGTCTTGTTTATTTCAGTTTGATCATGGGTAAAACAACAACATTTAAAAATTAGGATCCAGCATACACAGATTTATAGCTGTCTTCTAATAAATGCACAATTTGCATACAAGATTGTGTGTTCTCTAAGCAACTGAGATTCATATTCACTCAGACAAGGTCTCAAACCCAAGCCTATTTAAATATATCACATTAAAAGAAAATGCTGCTGACAGCAATTCCTCCTGTGGCTCAGTATGAGAAATTCTGAATAGACTGACAATCAAAAGAACTTTACAGGGGACAAAATTGAATGAAAAATTAAAATAAATTAAATTAAATAAAAAAAGAAGAAATCCAAAGGAACATTTTTTTATTAAAACCCTAGGAAAATAGCAGATCTCTATTCCTTCAGTTTCATAAAAGGTTTATCTATTTATGTCTGATTAATATTGCAATCATTTAAAAAGAAAAAAAAAGTTGTTGGGCTAATAAAACAGTCACCTTTTCCAGATGAGATTTATTCATAATTGGTCATTTAATCTGCATATAAACCTCCTAGATAGTTACAATGCACATATTGTATTCGGTGATATCGAATTACTTCAATAGTGATCTTATCTCCAGATCCATACAGATAGTAAAAGCTCTTCTCTTTTAACCTACTTTACATTATTAAGGTTACAGTCTTCTATGACTGTGATTTTACATTTTTCAAGCTGAAAGATAGCCATCCAGCTATTATTTTGTCTAAATGGCTGAGTATTCTGATTTATTAAAATAATTTGATAATGATTTCACTATGTAATCTGATTATGAGAAATCAACAAACTCATGGTCACACAATGACTTGGACTGAACAACATCCTGTAGGATAGTGAATTTATTTACAGATTATCTACTCTGACACTGAAAGAAGTTGCATTTTATTGAAATAAAGAGTTATTACATATTTGGTGGGGAATTTTGTTTGAATTGGGGTTTGGGTTTTTTTTATGAACGTTGCATAGTTGGGCTTGAGGCGAGTACAACAATTTTATTCTCAGTCAGGTTTAGTGACGTTGTGCACCCTGAACTTACGTTTCTGTACAGAAGTGTCGCTTATGCTTCTGCACACCTGGCCTCTCCTTACTCCCAGTCGAGATCTGATCATGGTTGTCAGTAGATCATAGAGGAAAACATTCAGCTACACACAGGTGGAAACCTGAGTAACTATCAACCAAATGCTCTTTGGATAAATTGAGTACCTCTTTCACAAATAGTAGTAGAGGCATAAAGACTACCCAGTTGTAGACACTTACGTCATTGATACCTATATTCAACTTTCCACATATGGAAGAGAAAGACAAACATGAAATAAATCTCTATCCAGATAAATCTTTCCTCATAAGAGTACCTGAAGATCCACAAAGTTTCCTCAAGATCCACAAAGTTTCCTTATGATCATGTCTACTGATGATGTTGACAAGGATGATACTTCAGTTTTCAGAGGAATTTATACCTGTTAGACCCTGCAAAAACAATTTAAAACAAAATTTAATTTATTGCGTGTATCTAGAACATATTATGCACCAATTTGTTGCACTCAGTACAAAGCAAGTTATTTAAACCAGTTTTCAGTGTGTCATTTGCTGTTAAGCAAACAAAAAGCATTTGAGCTTGTGAACACTCATCATATGCACTATATTTCATAGCTCTCATAGTCAGTAATCTTTTATTTCCAGTAAGAAACATGAATTTCCTTTTATGTTTTAATAAATGGTAGTACTTACCTTTATAGTCTAGGTAGCATTTCCACAAGTATGTTCCATTCCAATGAATTAATTGACTTACATCATTTCTTTACTTTGACTACAGTAAACTTTCAGTCTAAGTTTCAGCAATCAAAACTCTTTTTTGAAAAGTAACAATGATCTAACACACAATTTGGTGGGCTAGTATTTGTTAGTCAAGTAATTTAGAACTTATAAATTTACATATTTATGGCTAAACTGCTTAGTTGATATTGGTTCTCCACAGATGCTTACTTCAACACAGGAGAAAGT
>VXBX01001592.1:0-11098 GCA_013400415.1 Scytalopus superciliaris
CCATCCCTCTGATCACCCTGGTGCCCCTGCTCTGGACTCGCTCTAACATGTCCATGTCCTTCCTGTGCCGGGATCCCAGAGAGCAAGGAGGTCACCCCTCTGCCTCCTTTTCTCCAGACTGGAGAAACCAGGAGTCCTCAGCCTCTGCTCACAGGACATTCCTTGCAGCCCTTCCACCAGCTCTGTTGCCTTCCTCTGGACCTTTATCCAAGGACTCTCTTAAATTGTGGGCCCCTGGGCTGGTTTTGTCTGGAATAGAGTTAATTTCTCTGGAGGAGCTCATGAGGGCTCTGTGTTGGGTTTGTGCCAGAAACAGTGTTGATAACATTGAGGGGTTTTATTTCTTGCTGAGTGGGGCTTTCACAGAGCCAAGGTGCCTTCTGCTTCTCACCCACCCCACCAGTGAGGGGCTGGGGGTGCAGAGGGAGGTGGGAGGGGACACAGCTGGGACAGCTGAGCCCAGCTGGCCATACCACACCACACTGTGCCCAGCAATAAAAGACAGGCAGGAAAGAAGGCACAGGAGATGTTTGAGCTGACAGCATTAGTCCTCCCAAGTAAACCTTATGTGTGATGGAGCCCTGCCATCCTGCAGATTGCTGAACGCCTGCTGCCCATGGATTCTGTCTGCCATGGGCACAAAAACCAAATAAAGCTGGCATTTTCCATTGATAAATGCTGCTGTGAGCTGGGATCTTTCCTCCCACTGTTATTCACAGCACAGTGTCCCCATAGCTCCCACCTCCTTGCTCTGTGAAAGCTTCAATCATGTGGGAATTACAAACCTGGAAAGCCAAGGGTTTTTGTTGTTTAGGCTGAGCTAATTCAGTTGCTGCCTTTGCATGTTAACCACCTTTTGAACTTCATGAAACAGGCTGGACCAATCCCCCATTTAGGAATCCCCATTGCCATCAGAATTTACCTGCAGAGAGGAAGAACCTGTCTCTGAGCTGCACAACCCCCACATTCCTCACGACACAAGTCAGCTTGGGTCTGGTTCTGAGGAGCTACAGACACGGGACCCCCAAAGTGTGGCAGGGTCCTGTTTCAGCAGCGTTGAGTCCATCTCTCTCTGGCTCAGGGCTGATGTGTCCTGCTCTCAGATGTTCTCTTTGGAGAGCATGGCCTTCTGGAGCCCACTGGGCTGCTCTGCTTCCCTCAGCTCCTGGGCCTGACTGCTGGATCCCTGCACTTCCCTCTGCTTTCCACTGCAGGGAATAAAGCNTGCACTTCCCTCTGCTTTCCACTGCAGGGAATAAAGCTTGGCTTTTCAAAGTACAAAGAGGGGTGTGTGTCTGTGTGTACAAGTCTGTAAACTGCAGACACTACTAATGCCAGAACCACTTCCCAACAAAGGTGAACACAAGGAGACCATGAACTTACATTTCCTTCTGTTTCTTACATAACAACCCTCTGCCATCAAAAGTTGAATTAGGAGAAGGCTTCTCTTCTCATTAAAAGTGTGTGCACGACCGGAAAAGAAGACAACTTCCTCCTGAAGGTTTGAAAGGGGAAAGAGCTCTGAGTCGTCCCAGCCCAGAGTGTCATTCTAAGAACTGCAGAGAGAGGAAAGAAGGACAAGGAGCAGCAAGAATGGCAGAAAATATTGTTTATGCTGACTTGAACCTGCCTGAGTCAGCCACCCCCAGACTGCAGCAGGTCTCAGATGTCCAAGGTAGGTGCCTTGGTGTGCCCTGAGCTTTCTTGGCATTCTTCAGTCTCCCTGCCACAGCTTTGGCAAGAGAGCCTTGGAGCACCAAAGCCCCAAAGAGCACCAAGGAAATGGGAGGGCCAGCGCTGGGAGAAATGGGCAGGTGGGGGGTCCATATGGGGGGGTTTACCAGAAAAAAACAGGGGGCAATTGTAATAAGGTGTACATTTCATTTGTGAAAGTGCAAGTGTAAGGAGAGTCTCTTGTGTGATTATTTAGTGTAGTTTTTATCAGTTTTGGAGAGTGTTCCAGAGCTGAACATCCAGTGGCCCTGGACCAGGCCTGTTCTCCCCCAGCACACTCTGATTCCTGCAGCAAAGGGATCAGCATGGAGCGTGTCCTGTTCCTGGGCTTTGGGGCAGTGTCAGGCACAGGCTGTTCCTGCTCCCTGAGCACAGCAGGCATTGCCTTGGGGCTTTTCCTCCTGCCCATGGCTGTGCAAACCACTGGTTTACTGCATCAAGTGGAAAATGTAGACCTTGCAGAATTCTGCCCTATGGTTTAGCTTTCGTTAATGCACTAATACTTATTCAATGAACTTTTGCACTGGCTTTGTTACATCTGCATAAGATTACTTCCTGAAATAACAGGCTTCATACACTGTGTCTCTGTATTTCTTATTATTTTTTCTTCCCTTTCTTTCTCTTTAGCCTTCCTATCTATTCGGCAGGAATCTTTTCTTGCCATTCTGTGCTTCTTTTTTGCAGAAAGTGTGAACCCTCTGCATCTATTTTCAAATGGGAGGAGTTTCTTACACCCCAAAAACTGTGTTTTGTCACCTCTTTCATCAGATAATTTCAATGACAGCTAACCACAACAGAGGCCCCCTGCCTAAAAGTTCCATTTTCTTATCATTTAACTCATGCATTTCTACTTGAGGTTTTTATACAATTCTAACAAGATTTTTTTGTTTCTCTGCCTGTGCCTTTTGGGGAAACCCCTACCAACTTTCTTCTCTGTGTTCACTGAACTTATGAACAATATTACTCAGACATTATCGCTACCTTACAGAAAATAGCTCAAAACACAGGCTTTTGTCTTCTTTTCTTTTTCCTCTATTATGCAATTTTTTTCTTTGACTGCACATCAAAGGCAATGTTCACAAAACAGTGACATTAATTCCACAAGCCAGCAGAATGTATTTAATCTCAGAAAACTTAATTCTGTGCAGTGATAGAACAAAAGGGTTCCTTACATCATAGATGCGAAACATCTTGTTTCTTATTTTAGTGGTCCCTGTCCTTTTTTCCTTCTCAGCATATTTTCTTCCCTGCTGCCTTCTATTTATTATCTACAGATGTGAGTATATTTTTCACCATGTTATCATTAATTATGATGCGACCATAATTTATTTATTATCATATTTAGCACAATCCGTAGTTTTCAGCTTCAATGTTTTAATCATTCACACCATGCACATGTAGATGACCATCCTTAGACCACCTTTAACATTTTTCTCCACTTCTATTTATATTTAAAATGTGTGCGTGCCCTCTCTTACTGTCTGCACTGTTCCTGCCTATAGCAAACCAGCATTTCTGACAATGTCAGTAATTTTTGTTTCATGGAAGTTGTTTCTCAACTCATTGCGTGCTCTGTTGTTTTCCCCTGGGCTCAGAGTCTACATATGCAGAACTGAAAGTGAAATCCCAGGACACAAAGCCTGCAAGTGGACACACATCGTCTGGTGAGTTTTCAGCTGTCTGAGAAATTGATACGACTTTTTAAAATGAGAAGATATATAGAACTGTGTGGGAGACAGGAGGATATAGTTCTCTGCTTTACATCTGCAGAGCAGGGGCAGCTGATGTGTTGCTTTGCGTGCAGCTAAACCCTCGTCAGCTTCTCTGGTATAGGAATGCAAGAGCATTGTGGGCCACGCTAAGAAATCACCCAACCCAGCCCCCTGTCTCCAATAGCACGGATAAGTCAACAACTGGAGATGAATAAGCAGAGGGTGGCCTTGTCTGACATCTGTAATAGTTTCACATGGAATACTTTCATGTTTCCCTCAGGGACTTCCTGAGGCTGATGCGTTTTTATTTCCACCCCCTTCTCAGACACACCTTTTCTGCACTTCAGCACCCCAGTCTTAAGTCAACATTTACCACTTCCCTCCCCATAATATTTTCCTGCACAATTTTTGAAACTGTGGTTGTAGAAACTGCAGGCACCTTTGAAGCGGGAGGCAAAGAATGAATTTGTCAAAGCACGTGACATCCAAAACATCCCTGATTCTTGATCATTTTCCTTTTGAATAACTCCTGATGTGAGAGGCTGTAGAGTCAACATTCCAGGAGATCTTCAAAAGGTGCCTGTGCCTGGTCCTGCACACCCTGCTCTGGCCAGCACTGCTTGAGCAGGGCACTTGGAGTAGGGGATGTGAGAAGGTCACTTCAACCTTAACCGTTCTAGGGTTCTGTGGTCAGGACAGCAGGGCTGGTGTTCACACACCTCCTCTGGACATTTATTCTTTCTCTAATTTGAATTCACATTAGATATGTTACTTTCTATTCCCTGGATGCAAAGTCAGCTTCAAGAGTGGGATTACAAAACAGCATTAGCAATCCAGCTCTCTCCCAACTAATGTCTCTTGGAATTTGACTGTATATCCATGTTTTATGTGGTCAACAATCTACTCCTCATCACTCTGTCACCTCCCTTCAGCCTGTCCCCAGACCATTCTTAGCAGGTGCCTTGTACTGTCCACGTGTTCCAAGGTGCTGCCCTGCCAGAACCCCTGGGCTGCCTGTCTGGATTTCAGTCTCTCTTGGCAGCCCTTGACAGCTCCCCTTTCATAAGCACCCTGTCCTTGTGCAGTTCCCCTCTCTTACCCACCCACACTCTCTTTGGCCTTACACAATCCAGTGTATGATGATTCTCTTCTCTTTCCCTGTTCCTCAAACACATTCCAGACTGGAATGCTGTTCAGTTCCCCAAGCACAGGTGTCCAGAGCCCTGTGGGAAGCATCAGGACACTCAGCCTGGCTTCAGCAGGCAAACCAGGAGGGCCTCAGATTCCCAGGGGGAGCCTGGAAAGGGAATTTTAGAATGAAGAAGAAGGGTTGGTTTCTTTTTTCCGAGCTGTTCCTCATATCTTTACTTTTTCAATCTCTCTGTAGGTAAAAGCTGTTGTTCCAGAAAACGTGTCACTGTTTTGGTTGCTGTACTGGTTGTGATAATCCTCCTAGTGGCTCTGGCAGGATGGCTCATAACCACCAGTAAGTTCTCTTAAAAATGTGATAATGGTACTGAATTGGTGACTTTCACTGACTGACTGATGTCCAGGCCAGGACATCCAAAGGCAGTGTCCACAGAAGCACAGACTGGGGGCAAAGGACAGCAATTTCCATCCAACCATGGCTGCAAGAGGAAATTCATAAGACAGTGGAGTGATTTAAAAGTTGACAATTCCAAAAGATAAAACCCATCTGAAGAACTGACAATGTTCAAACACTAAAGACTTCATTATCAAATGTCAAGTCTAGACTAGGTAATGCTGATGGGTATTAGGATTGCAATCCATGACAATATTTCAAGGCAATGATGTTGTATCATGATACCAAGATGTGACACTAAAAATACTGAAAGATCATTTGAAAGAGGCAGCTGAGTCACACCTTAAAGGAATTTGTTTGCACCTTACTCCAACAAAAGCCTTGTGCTCAGTCTCTGCACAGATATCAGTGAGTTCATAACAAACCTTGAGCTGCTTAAAAAGATATATGATATATTTTAGAAAAAAAGCATTCTTATCTCCATCAGAAAAAAAAATAGAGCCACATGGTATTTCCCTTGAACGTTTTCAAGGAATCATTTTCAAATTTCTCATGTGGTTGCTTATTTCTGTCCATCCTTTGATAGCTGAGCAACCTTGAGAGGCTTTCACAATCAATCACACTCAAGTCCCAGTGTTTGCCACCTACTCACAGATGCACATGGTGAGGACATGCCCAAAAATTTAATCCATGGGACTCAAAAATTAGGGTTAGGGTGGGTAATTGGCTTTTCTTTTTTCAAGGCAAAGGGTAAAGGACAGCTATCTGATAGTGCTCTGACATTTATACAATGTAAAATACCACAGGAGAGGCAAAGTTAAAAATTAAATAGATAAACCCACATGACATAACAAGATGGAATTACCAGAATTAGTACAGCTTTAAGTCTGGAATGGAATGAGGAGTCATCAGACTTTGATTCAGGCCTGGCTTTAGTTAGAGTTACTTCGTGGGGTTTCAGTATTGCACAAGTGACCTGAAACAGTACTCCTAAGAAATGTCAGCTCTAGATCAAACTTGAGAAACTAAATCAAATTACTTTTTAAATGCAGTAGCACACTGGTTTCACATCTGCTCCAAATGAAAACTGTTATGATTTTGAGTGGTTTATTCTTAGTTCCACATGAATTTTCCATATGGTTTTGTATTTGCAAATACACATATCTGTTGACAAATAGCTTGTTTAAATNAACATTTTCAGATACTTCTTATAGTCTTCAGTTAGCAATACATCATAGCATAGCGTTAGATGATTGGTTATAACTTGCAAAGCAAGCAGTTTTAGAATAACTTGATTGGTAAATACAATCAGCTCATTCAAATAGCATGATCAGCTTACAATAGTCAATAAACAATAAGATCATGTGAAATTATATAAACCATGAAATGTTACAAGGTTTCCTTAAGATGCCTACATCTGCTAGTTCAGTTCCCGTTCTCACATCTTGTCAGCAGTTCCACATAGTCAGCTTCTTCATAAATGTTGCCAACTCTATCAGAGATGTTTGCAGAAAGACCTTGTTCTAAACTCAGTCTTTGTTCTAACATTTCTCGTATTGCTACATGTCCGTTATCCATGAGAAATTCCTCTACACAAAGTCAGCTTCAAGAGTGGGATTACAAATCAGCATTAGCAATCCAGCTCTCTCCCAACTAATGCCTCTTGGAATTTGACTGTATATCCATGTTTTATGTGGTCAACAATCTACTCCTCATCACTCTGTCACCTCCCTTCAGCCTGTCCCCAGACCATTCTTAGCAGGTGCCTTGTACTGTCCACGTGTTCCAAGGTGCTGCCCTGCCAGAACCCCTGGGCTGCCTGTCTGGATTTCAGTCTCTCTTGGCAGCCCTTGACAGTTCCCCTTTCATAAGCACCCTGTCCTTGGTGCAGTTCCCCTCTCTTACCCACCCACACTCTCTTTGGCCTTACACAATCCAGTGTATGATGATTCTCTTCTCTTTCCCTGTTACTCAAACACATTCCAGACTGGAATGCTGTTCAGTTCCCAAGCACAGGTGTCCAGAGCCCTGTGGGAAGCAGCAGGACACTCAGCCTGGCTTCAGCAGGCAAAACCTGGAGGGCCTCAGATTCCCAGGGGGAGCCTGAAAAGGGCATCTTGGAATGAAGAGGATGGGTTTGTTCCCAGCTGTTCCCCATATCTCTGCTTTTTCTGTCTCTCTGTAGGTAAAAGATGTCACTCAGCCTGGCTTCAGCAGGCAAACCAGGAGGGCCTCAGATTCCCAGGGGGAGCCTGGAAAGGGAATTTTAGAATGAAGAAGAAGGGTTGGTTTCTTTTTTCCGAGCTGTTCCTCATATCTTTACTTTTTCAATCTCTCTGTAGGTAAAAGCTGTTGTTCCAGAAAACGTGTCACTGTTTTGGTTGCTGTACTGGTTGTGATAATCCTCCTAGTGGCTCTGGCAGGATGGCTCATAACCACCAGTAAGTTCTCTTAAAAATGTGATAATGGTACTGAATTGGTGACTTTCACTGACTGACTGATGTCCAGGCCAGGACATCCAAAGGCAGTGTCCACAGAAGCACAGACTGGGGGCAAAGGACAGCAATTTCCATCCAACCATGGCTGCAAGAGGAAATTCATAAGACAGTGGAGTGATTTAAAAGTTGACAATTCCAAAAGATAAAACCCATCTGAAGAACTGACAATGTTCAAACACTAAAGACTTCATTATCAAATGTCAAGTCTAGACTAGGTAATGCTGATGGGTATTAGGATTGCAATCCATGACAATATTTCAAGGCAATGATGTTGTATCATGATACCAAGATGTGACACTAAAAATACTGAAAGATCATTTGAAAGAGGCAGCTGAGTCACACCTTAAAGGAATTTGTTTGCACCTTACTCCAACAAAAGCCTTGTGCTCAGTCTCTGCACAGATATCAGTGAGTTCATAACAAACCTTGAGCTGCTTAAAAAGATATATGATATATTTTAGAAAAAAAGCATTCTTATCTCCATCAGAAAAAAATAAATAGAGACACATGGTATTTCCCTTGAACGTTTTCAAGGAATCATTTTCAAATTTCTCATGTGGTTGCTTATTTCTGTCCATCCTTTGATAGCTGAGCAACCTTGAGAGGCTTTCACAATCAATCACACTCAAGTCCCAGTGTTTGCCACCTACTCACAGATGCACATGGTGAGGACATGCCCAAAAATTTAATCCATGGGACTCAAAAATTAGGGTTAGGGTGGGTAATTGGCTTTTCTTTTTTCAAGGCAAAGGGTAAAGGACAGCTATCTGATAGTGCTCTGACATTTATACAATGTAAAATACCACAGGAGAGGCAAAGTTAAAAATTAAATAGATAAACCCACATGACATAACAAGATGGAATTACCAGAATTAGTACAGCTTTAAGTCTGGAATGGAATGAGGAGTCATCAGACTTTGATTCAGGCCTGGCTTTAGTTAGAGTTACTTCGTGGGGTTTCAGTATTGCACAAGTGACCTGAAACAGTACTCCTAAGAAATGTCAGCTCTAGATCAAACTTGAGAAACTAAATCAAATTACTTTTTAAATGCAGTAGCACACTGGTTTCACATCTGCTCCAAATGAAAACTGTTATGATTTTGAGTGGTTTATTCTTAGTTCCACATGAATTTTCCATATGGTTTTGTATTTGCAAATACACATATCTGTTGACAAATAGCTTGTTTAAATGAACTGCTGCATTTTAATCAGTAGAACCCGACCAAATTATTTAATGATTTTTTTAATAGTAGGATCAAAGTATTGTCTTTGGTCTTGAGAGAACATACTCTTGCCAGTAAATAAAAGAATAGCCCAGCAGTTCATGAGATGGGCCTAAAAGCAGATGGGCCTGACTTTGTGTCACATGCTCCTTCATCTGAATTACATTGTTCTGAATATAGGAGCTGATATCCAGCCTCCAGATATGTGCATATAAATGCATATTTGCATGGAAAACATGCAATTTCAAACTGCTTTTTCAGTTTAACTTTGCCTTGTTCCTCTAGGGATGCAGTAAAAGGCAAAGAAAACTTTGATGTTCCCAATTGCCATGTGAATAAAGCAGGATAGAATTCCGTGTTAAGTTGCCACAACTACAACATAACACACTGATGCCCTGCCAAAGTTTCGGTTCCTTTGAACCATTTCCAGTAAAGCTGCTGCCTGGATATCTGAGGCAGATGTGAGAGCTAAAGGTGACAATATTGCAGAAGATGATCTTACCCACCATTTATGTGCTGTGTGGGAACGGGCTGAGCCAAGGGCACCTTGGCTGGAGCACTGACCTCCCCACGATGGCTCTGGGCTCTTCTCCCTGGGGCTCCCTGTGTGCTGGGCATCACAGTCCCCACTGCTCTGCACAGCTGGGGCACTTTGGGGTCAGGGGCACAGTTTGGCTCTTTGGAAATCTGCCCCAGAGAGGGAACTATTGCTTTGATTGATCTGCCACTGGATGAGCAAAGAGGGAGAGCTGAGATTCAGTGTTGGGTGATGGGGGGTCAAAGAGGTCCAGGAGAGCTGTGACAGTGGATGGCAAAATGGTGCTTCATTGCAAGCAGAAATTGTGTTCTTATTTCCAGACTATCTGAAGGCAAGCAGCTCACAGGACTCAACAATATTGTCCCTCACCAGCCCATGGAAATCAGCAACATTGTCCCTCACAACTCCACAGGACTCAACAACACTGTCCCCCAGCCCTGAAGAGGCACTGGGTAGGTAATCCTCTGTCCTTCCAAAGAGACTTCCCAGAAGCCTCTTGGATTGCCTGTGAAGGGGGGCAGGAGAGCGGATATGTCTGGATTTTGTTCAGAAGGAAAACAAACAAACAAAAAATGTGCCATCTCAGGAATAAAACCCTTCTATCGGACACTCCCAGGAGGAGCTCTGGAGGCCAGAGATGTTTCACACTGGCATCTCCTTTAGGAGCAGTGCTAGGTTTGCCATGTACTCAGCAGTGCTCATGGTGAAGACATGACATAACCTTTGATCCAGGGAACTTTAAGAATAGGGTTAAGGATGGTAATTGCTTTTTGTTTTTCAAGGCAAAGAGTAGAGGGCAGATATCTGATAGTGCTCTTATATTTATAAAATGCAAAATAGCACAGGAAGGACAAAATTAAAACCAAATAAAAAACATTACATCATGAAAGGGTGAAAATACTACCATTTACCTGAGCTTTAAATTTGAAGTTGATGTCTCTTTTCTCCCAGGGGCTCCCTGTGTGCTGGGCATCACAGTCCCCACTGCTCTGCACAGCTGGGGCGCTTTGGGGTCAGGGACACAGTTTGGCTCTTTGGAAATCTGCCCCAGAGAGGGAACTACTGCTTTGATTGATCTGCCACTGGATGAGCAAAGAGAGAGAGTTGAGATTCAGTGTTGGGTGATGGGGGGTTAAAGAGGTCCAGGAGAGCTGTGACAGTGGATGGCAAAATGGTGCTTCATTGCAAGCAGAAATTGTGTTCTTATTTCCAGATAATACAACTGCAAGCAGCCCACAGGACTCAACAACATTGTCCTCCACCACCCCACAGGACTCAACAACATCATCCCCCAGTGACAGAGAGAACAAAAGTAGGTAATCCTCTGTCCTTCCAAAGAGAGTTCCCATAAGCCTGTTGCTTTGCCTTTGAAGGGGGACATGAGAGGGGATATGTCTGGATTTTGTTCAGAAGGAAAAGAAACAAAAAAAAGCTGTGCCATCTCAGGAATAAAACCCTTCTCCTGGACACTCCCAGGAGGAGCTCTGGAGGCCAGAGATGTTTCATATTAACATCTCCTTTAGGAGTAGTGCTGGGCTTCCACTGACTCAGAGGTGCACATGGTGAAAACGTGCCAAAAACTTTGATCCATGGGATTCTAAAAAGAGGGAGAGGGGACATAATTGGTTTTTGTTTCTTAAGGCCAAGAAGTAGACAACAGACATCTGACAGTGTTGTGACGTGTATTTAACATGTGAAATACCGCAGGAAGGATTAAATTAAAATAAACAGTGAAAAATTACCACTACATAAAAGGTAAAAATTCTATCATTTAGTTGAGCTTTAAATACTGAGAGGATGTCCCTAGTCACTTATGTTGTGGTTCCATGTGTGCTGGGCATCACAGTCCC
>VXBX01001593.1:5554-55517 GCA_013400415.1 Scytalopus superciliaris
CCCCAAGATCTTGTTTCTCTATTTTTTGCAGTTCTTGGTAAATATGTGCTGCATAGCTAAAGTCTTAACCTTTTTTCCCCTGTGCATCTGACACTGCAGACAGTCTGTCTAGAATTGTATGTTACTTTTATACTGATATTTTAAGGCATGTGAAGTACTTTGCAAGTCCAGCTCTCGTGCTTTTGAAGCCCCTGAGGAATATCAGCTCTGTCCCTTTGTGCTGGAGATGGAGAGATGTTAACCCTGCCCCAGGATTTTGGAGTCAATGTGCCATAGCATAGAAATGGTGGAGTTTTGAACTTTAGAGTAACTCAGATTTCAGTGAGCTTGACTAAATTAGGGGAAACTGAAATATTCAGGGAAGGTTTTCTTAGTTTGCTGCCTGTGTTTTTTATATGGAAACCACTCAAAGCATGCAAAATCATGGGCTACTGCACTCAGGGTGTTTTAAGGCACAAGTAGAAAGAGGTAACTTGAGTATTTTGATTTATTAAGTGTTACAGTTTGGTAAAGCTGTAAGACTTCTGTGACATTTTGGCAAAATACAAAACTTGTATATTTTTAATGTTCTGCACAAGATTATTTTAGAATTTTGGTTTTCTTATTCACCAACCTGCTCCATCTAGTTTGTCTATCCCTAAACTAACTTTTCTAAAATTGAAATGTGGGTCTGTCTTACAGCACTCTGAGCACCTGGGGTAGGTTTAGGTTTGGTATTAGAAAAAAGTCCTTCCCCCGAGGGTGGTGGGCACTGCCCAGGCTCCCCAGGGCAGTGGGCACAGCCCCAAGGCTGCCAGAGCTGCAGGAAGGTTTGGATGATGTTCTGGGGCACAGAGAGTGACTCTTGGGGCTGGGGCTGTGCAGGGCTGAGGGTTGGGTGATCCCTGTGTGTCCCTCTCAGCCGGGCACGTTCTGTGGCCCAAAAGAAGGAGCATAACTGAGCAGGGATGAGTGACTCAGTAGGATACACTGAGAACATCAGTTGGGCTTTTCAGAGACCTGTTTGCTGGGCCCAGCCCGCGTTCTGAGGGCCGTTCTTGCTGTGCCAGGGTCCCCGGTGTCCAACGGCCCCAGCACGGCGGCGTGTGCCGAGCCCAAGGCCAACGGGGGCTGCGGCGCCGGCGCGTACCACAGACAGCTGGCCGCCCTCAACTGCTCCGTGCGCGACTGGATCGCCAAGCATGTCAACTCCAACCCGCTGTGCGACCTCACGCCCATCTTCAGGGACTACGAGCGGTACCTGGCGGGCATCGAGCAGCAGCACGGCGCCGACGGCGAGGGCACCAAGGGCGCCGCATTCCTGTTCGGCCGCGCCGAGGGCACCGCCGGCAAACCGGCCGAGGCCGAGCGCAGGGACCCGGCCCCGGCAGCCACGCCCGCCGCCTCCTTCCACTTCGGCAAGAGCGCCGACACCCCCGCCCTGGGCTCCCTGGGCTCAGCGACACTTGGCAGCTTCTCCTTCTCGCCGGGGAATGCCGGCCTGTTTGGAAAAGACCAGGCCAAGTCTGTTATTGCAGCGCCCACCGGTCTGTTGGAAGCTCAGGCAGAAAGCAGCAGCACCGATGAGAAAGGTAAATTCTGTTTATTTCTGTTTATAGTTACTTCCGTGGCAGGCTGGGAATATGTGTCACTGTCCTTGTTGAGACAGACAAACGACAAGAAAGTCAGGTGTAGACCCTGTTTATTTTTTGCACAGCTCCTTTTTCTGTCTTTCCTAAGTGTACCTGCATTAGCATTATTGGTGCTTATTACACATAAACAATCATTCATTGGCCACAGTTATACCCTTTTGTCTCTACAAATTCACCCATCTTGTTGTCCCTTATCTTGTAGTTTTCTGAGTTCTCTCAGCACCTGCAAGTTGTTTACAATTCTCTGGCTCTGGGATGTTTCTTCACAGGCACACAATCTCAGCAGGGTGAAGTTCTTGCTCTGCCAAGGGATGTGCAGACCCATCCCAGTTCCCCACATGTCACTTAAGGATACTGCAGAGATGCAGTAATAGGAAGTTGAAGGAGACGGTGGCCTGGAGCTGTGCCAGGGAGGTTGGGATGGATCTCAGGGAAAGGTCCTTCCCCCAGAGGGTGGTGGGCACTGACCAGGCTCCCCAGGGCAGTGGGCACAGCCCTGAGGGTGCCGGAGCTCCAGGAGGGTTTGGACAACAGGACAGGGAGGGATTGTTGGGGTGTCCTGGGCAGCACCAGGAGTTGGACATGGTTCTTGTGGGTCCCTCCAGCTCCAACACTCTATATTCCATGATTCTGAGATCAGAATTGTTCTTGAATTTGAAATGCAGACCTGCACCAGGAAATCCCAGCCTTGCACACTGTTTAAGCAACACCAAAAGTATGTGCTTACCAAAACCTATGTATTTGTCAGACTTACACTTTCTATAATAGAGTATAATTCTTTACCTGAAGGCAGGACTTGAAAATATGACATTTAAAGCAGCTGGCATGTTCACCTCTGAGTCTGCAGGACATTTCAATCTCTGCTTTTCCCAGTAGCTTTAGCAAGAGATTCCCATGGTAAAAAAGTTAAACCTGGTTGGTGGAAGTATTTATTATGCTTTACTTGAATTTGGGGAGCATATTCTTTGAAATGTGAAAACTGTTTTAACTAGAAAGTTTTGACTTACTAAACTTTGTATTTTTGGGCTTTGGTTGTTTGGTGGGAGTTGGGTATTTTCACCCCACTTAAACTGAAGATGAGGATGGAGTTGTTGAACGGGCTGAACGAAAAGCAAGTAACACTTTTTCCTGTAGCTGGAGCTGCTGCAGAGCCCAGAGGGACTGAAATGTGTTCTGGCACTCACTGACAGACCCCACGTGTCCAGGTCAAACGTGGTGTCACAAGGGAGCTCTAAATGCCAGACACACTGTCCAGGCTCTGTGCTCACAGCATTAACATATTAAAACTTTCTGTTTGAAGGAGAAGAGGAGGAAGAAGAGCCACCAAAAGTTGTTGTTAATGAAATAAAAGAGGATGATGCTTTCTACTCAAAGAAGTAAGTAACTTGGAAAATAGAATTCATACCTGCATGTTGCTGTTCTTCACCACTGCAGTACATGATTAATGGCATGTTCTTGCCTCTCTAATTAATAAAGCTTGTTAGGAGTCCATGTAGAGTATGAACTTGTAAAAAAGTTAGTTACAGGCAAGAATGTGTAATACCTTGCTAAAATTCTTCTGTATCTTGGACACAACACTGCTAGTTTGTGTTCTGCTGTGATCAGTGTTTTACAAGGGAAGATGTTTCTGCCTTCATCAGGGTTTGTAAGTTTAAATTGCAGGGCTACCACAAAAATCTCACACTGTGCTGCTGGAAAATCCACCAACTGCTCAGCTATTTTCACAGCATAAAATAAGGCTCTCCAGCTGGAAAATGCTGACTGGTGTATGAAGGAGTGAACAAGTTGTGCTTTTAAGCTCAAAATGAGACCAGCTCTACTAGGAGCAGCTTCTCAAGGCACGTTCAGTAGTCCAAGTAATTGACACTCAGCACAGAATTTGTCCTGCTACAAAAAGCCATTAGCTTTATCTGAGAGAAGGTGTGTGCTAATTTATCAGGAATGGTTTATTAGGCTATTAGAGCTTCACTTAAAAATGTTTATAAATTGCACCTAGACCTACTGTAGCTTCAGAATGATACAGCAAATTCTTGTGGCTTTTTAATTAGTGTTTTTTAAAGCATCTCCCAGTTACTGCTCCCCAAACCCTGAGTACAGGTTGCTCTGCACTTTACTTTTCTCTGAAAGTAATACATTTGTCCTTTCAGTATTGAAAGAAATGATTACTTTTCTCTTTGAACTTCAAGTGCTGTCTCTTACAGTAACAAGGTCAAGAAGAATAAAGATAACTTGATGTCATGTTAACTCCTGGTTATTGTTACTGTGAGTTAGATGGGATACCTGTACTTGGGAGATACCCTTGTCTTTAATCTCCATCTGGCTGCACAGAGATTTTATTTTTATTCCCACAGGTGCAAACTATTCTACAAAAAAGATAATGAATTTAAAGAAAAAGGGGTAGGAACATTACACTTAAAACCAGCAGGAAATGAAAAAACTCAACTCCTAGTCCGAGCAGATACCAATTTAGGTAAGTACATTTCTTTCAGTAGGAAGTCTTGATGTGAAATTCCTTTTAGGAATTAGGATATTTTTGTGGTTACACAGCATAACAGACACAAGTAGTGAAACTCTTTCTACCTTTTTTTCCCTCTAAATAATTTCAAGTATTGAACAAGCACCTGGATGTTTCTACTGAGCATTACAAAAGAGAGCACTGATAGCTGTGCAAGGAGTAGAAGGTTATGGTGTATGTTTGGGAATTCCTCCCCTTCCTTTTTCTACGAGCTTTTCCCCATCTCTGCCCTGAGTGGCCTTGAAGCGTGGCTTAAGGTCCAGCTTCCATAAAACTGAGTATCTGGTAGGGCTGTAGAATCCCTGAGGACTAAAGCCAGGCTGCACTGCCGGCCAGGGGGAAAGCTCAGCTCCCTTCTGCTTCATGTGTTAGGGAGTCTTTCCTTTTTCTCCAGCTCACACACTAAGACATTTGAGCTTGGTGATTCCAGGTGTGGGTTTCTAGAAGCTGCTGCAGTCATAGTGATGCACACTTTCCTTTTTGCTGTCTTCACACAGTGCTGTATTCCTTTCCTAAAATCTCACTGTGTTGAGAAACTGAACTGGAAAGGGAGGCGAAGACTGACTTTCCCCTAAATACTGCTGCCATGTTCTGAGCTATTTCCCAGGTCTATGAACGTGTGTGTCTCCTGTGGAACCAGACTGCAGTTTGTTTGCTGGTGTTCAGTAGCCCACTAATCCTGGAGCTGCCCCATTCCCTGCTCCCTTAACTCACTTGTTCAGTCCCTGCGTGATGTAACAGGCTGGCACAGAGCTGCAGTCAGTAACCTGGCACAGCCCACAGCAGCTCTGGGGCAGGACTTGGGGATACAAAATACTCACTGCACCCTGGTGTGTCGGGTTTCAGATTTAACTCCTCTGTCTGTATCAGAACTAACATTTTGTTTCTGCTTCTGAGCTGCATCTGATGCTCAGGATGAGCAACCTGCTGTAACCTAAGCACTGGGACTGGGCTCCTCAGTAGCTGCTTCTCCCTTCTTCCTGTGTGTCCCCACTAGCACGTGATATTCTTCAGGCTCCTCCCTTTAAAAAAGGAGGGCACAGTATTTTCAGAGATCTCCTCATTCCTAGTGAGGAAAGAAATCTGAGAAAAATGGCCCTGAGCAGATGCTTAGGCAAGAATAAGACAAACATACCTGATGTTTGTGAACTGCCTTCCTTCCAAAGCATCTTCAATCCCTATTTAGTACCTGTACTAACATTGTATTGCAGTAAAGGCTGAAAAATGGCTAATGGTATTTTTTTCCCCTCCTCAGGAAACATACTGTTGAATGTCCTAATTCCACCTAAGATGCCATGCACGAGAACAGGGAAAAACAACGTTCTCATAGTTTGTGTCCCCAATCCACCAGTCGACGAGAAGAACCCGACTGTTCCTGTCACCATGTTAATAAGGGTGAAAACAAGTGAGGATGCAGATGAATTGCACAAAATCTTACTGGAGAAAAAGGAGGCTTAAATAAGTTGCAGTCAGTGATTTGAGGAATTATTGCCAAACTGCTGCTGCTCTTTTTTTCCTTCCCTAACTTCACTTGAACATTTAACTCTTTACTCTGATAGTAAGAACTGTTACAGGAATTCTGGAAAAAATTATGTGAGGAAAAGCTAAACTAGCTAATAAAAGCTTTGCTAGAACACAAGTGTTGGACTGTGCTCCCTCATTTTTCAGTATCTAAATGCAGGACCTCTTCTGGATAAAGCACATGGATGTAAATCTAAATCCAGGCGTGTGTTTTTAGCACCGGCCGCCAGATGGACTGAAACGCGAGTACAAAACCACGGTACCAGAGAGCTTCCTCACAGACTGATGCAATGCAACCACCTCCTGCTTTGAAGGGAGGATGTTCAAGTTTACCTGTTGAAACTGTTTCTAGACTCCAGATTTTTAAATTTTGATTGGTCTGTTGTATTCTGGTGAGACTGGTTTTTGACTGGGTGGCGACACGGCACCCCACCACTGATGAGCCGTACTGTACTGTGGCTGAACTCTTCCAGACCCGCGTGCTTGGGGGACTCAGAGGCTGCAGATGGTCACGAGAGTTTGCTTGTGTAGTCCTGGTGATGGTGGTGTTTCCTAGAGAAGAACTGTCGGTCCTGTCCTTACTGTAGCAACAAGCTAATGATGTGCAATAGTAGAAGCAGACAACTGGAAGACAGTTTATCTGGACCACACCTTGGCTTCTGGCACAGCAGAGGCCAAGGGCTGCACTTACACAATGGTCCCTCTGAGGTGTTTGTCCTTCATCCTTGGGCCACACCTGCAGCCCAGCCAAGGCAGAGCTGTACATGCTGTATTTGTCCTGCTACTGGTACTTTGCTGAGCAGAGCCCTTCCCACAGCCAAACTTCAGGGCTTTTGTAGACCTCGGTGTTGCCTCTGGCCCTCACTTCCCCCTGTTCTAGAGCTGCAGTGCTGTGCTGAACTGCACTGAGGACCGCAGCAACATGCAGCTTTAGGACAAGCTTTCTGTTGAAGGTAGGGAGTGCTGGGTTCATCAAAAACTTCGTTTTCAGCTGTGTTAAAATTAACCATGTGGCAATAATTTGAGGACCAGAACAGTCATTCTGGTCTTGGTTTCCATCTCAACGTTATATCAGACTCTAGGGTTTAATCCTTTTCTTTTGCAAATCATGTTTGCTGGAAATTCCTTCCCCAGTAATTGTTTTTCTACTTCCCTTCCAACTCTGGGACCTCTCTGAGAGCTCAGTGTTAAACTTGAACTGCTCTCTGGACCAGCTCTGGAAGATGGAACAAACATGCCACCCTGCCTCTGGCTAATGTGACACACAGTAAAAACCCCCTTCCTTAAATTCCCATAGAGAACCTGGAAATCCGCTCTAGTGGCATCCTATGGGCAGGGAAAAGGGAGCAGCACCAGTTGTTGAGGTGCAGCACATCTCACCTGCCCCCCTGCTCTGGGGGGACAAAAGCTGCCTCTAGGCCTAATTTACTGCACAATTCAGGTTATGGCCTTTTTTCCCTTCTTAACTAAAAGGAGGAAAAACTTGATAGGATCTATAGCCCTCTTGACCAAAGTTCAAAACAAAGGCCTTTGCTCACGTTTCAGCTCCACTTGGCTACAGGAACTGCATTTGTAACACTGAAGTGTAAAGGGAGCTCAGATGCCATTTCAGATATTATTTCCAATATAAACTGGTGCCTTTGGGGGTTTCTTTTTGCACCTGGCTCTGTACTGAAACCATTAAAACTCAGTGACATTACTGTACTCAAAATAAGATGCTTTTTTTAAAATAAAAAGAAAAAAGTCTTGCTGCTACCTGAATTGGAGCCCCAAGCTGGGGGACATGTGCTGACTGTGGATGAATGGAAAGCAGAACAGTACCTGACAGCTCAGTCCAGGCTCAAGTCCCAGGTCCAGGGGCTCAGTTAAATCTGCATTTGTCTTTTGAGTGGTGTCTCAAGCTGTTTCTGCAGGAAGGTTTTAGAGCAGAGCTCTGGCTGTGCACCCTACAAAGAACAGCTCTGTCCAGGTGTGTCCGTGGGCTCTGCTCGTGGACATGGGGCTGCTCCTCCATCCTCAGAAACGTGGACCAACAGACTGAACTTGCCCTTCCCCCTCCTCCTGCTGTGCCTCTGCAGAGGGGCAGCCGTGGGGTTTGGCACACAGAGATGTGGCCCAATTCTGACAGTGCAGCTCTGGCCTTTCCCAAGGGCTCACACAGAGCATAAAGTAAGTAGGAGAATAATAAATTATGTTGACAAAATTAAACTTTACCATAGCCACGGCAGCAAGTCATATCTTCTCTTAGCTGTGATTCTTTTGTGTACGTATTTTATCAGGAAAGCCAGGGGAAGGTAAATAATTGGGATGTTGTCTTCATTAATATGTCAAACATATGCATAAACACACAATTCTAAATATTGTACGTGGGGAAAGTTGCCCCTAAAAGAACAGTAAAGAATTTTACTGCAAATCAGATTTTAATTAAAAAAAAAAATCAATTCCTGGTGACCCTGCCTTTATCTGGATTATGAAGCAGGAAGTCACACACTTGTCCCTTGATGCTCAGGTCTAAAGCACAGCCCTTCTCCAGCACTGTTAGAAAGAAGGAATTGTTGATGTTTCAGTTTCTAGTTAAGAAACATTAAAATACAACAAATGATTATGACATAGAAATAATGGCTTAAAATGAGTTAAAAGCCAATGTTAGTGGAAAGCATAGACATCAATGTACTAATGCCTTTGTAACAAAGTGGCTCATGTTATCCAAGGAAAGAATTTGATGACAGTTCCAACTCCAGGAGGCATTCCTATATCCTGGTAGATACTTGATGTATTTAAGAGCTGGATATCAGACACCTGGTGTTAAAGATGCAAGTTCCTGCCCTCCTTTGCTTTAATGCCTTCGCTGTCCGTAGGTGTTGGAGTGTCTTAGGGCTCAAACATTCCTCCTGCTACTCCAATTTTGAAGTTTCAGCTGCTTAGAAATCTTTCCCTCTCACCTCCCCCCCTCAGAAAAATCAAGATATCTGCTTTTTAATTCTGAGAATCATCTCTGAGGGAGGATTATTACAGTTGGTTTGAATGTTATTTTAAAATATTAAATTGCAATATGCAAGGATTTTTTTTTGTTTGCAATGTACTTAAAATTATATATTTGGGAGCACAGCAGTGTGTTCCTGTAATTCCTTTTGGTTGACAGATGTGAAAGTTTAATTTTAAATTGACAGTTCAAATGAACATGCTGTAGAACATAAACCAATCAGGAGGTTTGCTTTGCTATTACAAACTGTAGTTCAGCTCCCTTTGCAGCACTGTAACATTTAAAATGTCCTTAAAGACTTTCTTTCTGATGCCTTAACTTATTTGCATTTGAGAAAATTTTGTAGCTGGTGCCTGTGTGCAGAAATTAACTGACATTAAACCATTAAAAGTGGCATGAGCTAGTCTAAATCCAATTAAAATGCTGAATGTGATGATTTGTTAGTTGTTAATAGATTTCAAGATGCTCTGAATTTTTCAGTGGATCCTTAAGTTCTGCATAACTTTGTAATGATGTTTTCATTAGTTCTGATACACTGAGGATGTGTACAAAAATCCATGGAAAATGTGAATAAATGAGTGGGAGATTCATTTGTCTTGTGTGAATCCCTTTCATTTTGAGTGTAATAAACACTGTATTAATAAAATGAATTGTAAAACCAGTTGCTTGCAGGTGAACTCCTGTCTGGAAAATCCTGCTGCTAAAAGAAGGAATATCCTGCCCTGTCCCTTCCTCACCCAAACCTGGAGCCAGTTCAGCCAAATGCTCCCTCCTGGCAAGGCCGGTGAGCTGAGGCAGCTGAGGGAGGGCCAGGGAGCACAGCGGTGCCTGCAGACTCTGCTCTGACCCCCCTCCACCTGAGCACTGACGGATTGAGGAGCCACCTAATCTGGTTTGCCTCATGGCCCTTGCAAAACTCACTTCAGATCTCGCCCAGCAGCACCAACCTGAAGTCAGGCCATGAAGTGATTCTTTGTTGGTTTGTGAGAGTTTGGCAAATAGAAAACAAGCCCCAAACCCCACAGAATAAATGCCCACAGCCCTGTCATGCCAAGTGCAGCACAAAGCCCTCGGACCGCAGGAGCACTGCCAGCCCCCTGCTCTTCCTGCTGCTCAGATCTCCATGGCACACCCACAACTGGGAGCCACCCCTGGCACGAGGCTACAGATAATGGTCAGCAAAAGCTGTCCCAGTATCCCCCATCACCCCCCCAGCTCCATGGTCTGAGAACCCCAAGAGCCTGCGCTCCATTCTTAAGGATGCAGCTTGTATCAACAGAGAGCCTCATTTCTACTCAAATGGCCCAGAACTTTTTTGTCTGAAATTATTTACTTAAAAAAACCTCCTCCAATCAAGCTTCAAAGGTAAGAACTGAATTTTCCTGTCTGGGCAGTACCACTGAGAGGGAGAAGTGTGACTTTGGTTTACCACCTTAGAGCACAGATGACATACAAAACCTTTGGGCAATGGTGTTTCTGGGGCCCTACCTGAACTGGCGGGCAGTTCAGTTGACTCCAGTTCCAGGGAAAAGCTTGCAGATGGTTTCTCCACTGTAAAAAGCAAATTCCTAATGCTGAAGAGAGAACAGTGGATTACAAACCAAAGTGATTTGGCAGTTCATGAAATCTCTTTCCTTACCTTTACAGTGAGGTCAGAAACGACTCCTGTGACCAACCACCTGTGCTGGGCAGGGTAACCAGAGACATCCACGGCCACAGCAGGGAGCACAGCACTCCAAGGTCATGCTGAGGTGAAAGGCTGGGTAATAACTCTTCTTGATCCTTGATGCTACAACTATCAGTGTCATTTTCAAAGGAAAAACTCGTGTGACACTTGCAGTGATGAAAGATGGTCCTGGCCACCCTCCTGTCCTTCAGGAGCAAAGCCTCTGCACTCGGTGCAGGCTTAAGGCATTCACTGCTCCAGGAGGGTTTGATGAACACAAGGGCTGCATCAGCATTCAAGGCTGAGTGTGGGACTTTGAGAAGTCTAAAGACTCGTAAAGTGCTCCTGCTGAATGTCCCCAGCAATGCTGCTCCAGCAGAGCCACAAGCACAGGCGCACTTGCAGAGCAGGGGCTGAGGTGAGGCAGCTCAGGACACAGCTCGAGACAGTGCAGAGCTAAAGGGTGATCTCATTTTTGTGACACTGCACAAACCCTCACTGAAGTTCTTCCTGCATTAATCAGGAAGGAACCATTACAGCTCTCAGGTCTCACCATTATGCACTGCACAAACTTAAATGTTAATCACAGCATAATTAAACATGGATCGATTTAAATGGGCTGTTCTAAAAGCAAAAATCAAAAAGCTTTTCCAAACAGATTCAGGACTACAGTGACTTTTAACTTCTGCCCCCTTACTCCACGTCAAGTTGTCAGAGACTGGTCCCTGAGAAAAACCACTATTAGCAGAGTCCATGGTAGTTTCAGAGGTCTGTTTATTGGCTGCAGGATCCAACACTTTCTTCACTGCTGCCTATGCAAAGTCACCTCTACTTTTGGTGCACAACGTTCCCCTTGCTCTTTGTTCACAGGGCTCAGTACAGTGCCAGCATGATTTCCAACCCATCACCTTTTAAGCAACACTGATGAACCAATGAGGCAAATAAAACCCAAACCATGCAACATGTGTTAGGCTGAGAAAATTAGGCTGAGAATATTTATATATTTACACAGAGAACGTTCAACATTCCAACCCGCTCACAGACTTGTATTACCTTGACCAAGTATCCCAACAGCTACATTCTGGTGTAAAATACTCTCTTGTTTAAGGTTTGGTGTAAAAGCTACTTATTCCACAATGCCTTTAACTGGATTCTATCACACCTATTTGTGACACAGAATTTCTACACATCAGCACCACACACTTCCAGTCACACCCCACAGAGCACGGTAAGGCATTCGCAGACATTGGACTGCTGTGACCACAGGAAACCCATTTTCCAGAGCTTTCAGCCATGACCTTTGGAAACCATGACAGTCTTTCAAACACAAAGGGAGAGTCCCTAAGAGACAGATGGTTCTTCCAAGAACTTCAAACCTGTTGTTTCTTGACACTGCTATGCACAACACAGACAGAATTTAAGACTAATACATTAATTTCCTAAATAAAAATTTGTTCTTAAACCCCACTGGGTAACAACAGGGCTTAGGCACTTCTGAAGGTTTTGTCTTACATCTGTCTTTAATATGGGGGAGTTTCAGACTACAAAATACAGGACAAGCAATCTGGAAAGGGAATAATTAAGGATTGGCAAGAAGTAGGTCAATAGTCTAAGAGCAGAGTATTTCTCTGGACTCCACATCCACACAAAATTTCAGTGACCACATGGGATTCTGCACATGAGGGTCTGCTGGAAGAAATCTCTCTGCAGAGTCAAGGACTTCACTGTCTAAATTAAAACTTGTGTAAGAACACACTTTGGGGAAACCACTTTAGTGTGAAAAGCCACCTGTGCAAACAAATCTCTTTCCTGGAAAGCACACCGTGCCCAGAAATGGAAAGGTGAGTGACAGTCACCCAGAGCCCAACACACCCAAGCCTTGTAAACAATGAAGACCAGGAGAATAGAAAGAGAAGGAACAGGGACGACACAAACTGGGTTAGCCAAGACAGCTGAAAGACTTGTGGCATTTCTAAAAACAGCTTCTTTAAAGAGGAGACTTGGAATCCACCCTGTGCTGGCCAGCAGTCAGAGAGCACAATTTCACAAACGTGGTGTCTCTAAGGCAGAGCAATAATCTGCTAATACAAAATAGCTGACTTAAGAGATCTCTGGAAAAAAAAAAAAGGGGGGAAAGAAAGAAAAAAAGGCTTTGTACTTACTGAATTGACAGGAGTGAAAAACCTGTTAAGGGTGAGAAGATTCACATCCTTGCATTTGACATCTAACAATATACAACATCTATGAAGGGCTCGAGCCTCGATCTCCAGAGGGAGTGAGTGGGTGGAAGGATGGGAGGAGATAACTGAGCAAGGAGGTGTGGGGCGATTCTGTACATAAATAAAGCTATTCTGCAAAGCTTCCCAAATGTGTTAACTGTGCTGCATCCTCAAACACCAACATATCCAGTGAAACCCCCTGTGCTCCCACAGCTAAGACACTGCAAGCCAAAAAGCCTTCACAGCCTCCAGGACATGCCAGCTCCATCCCCAGCAAAGACTTAAGATGCTTTACTGCTCAGGAGCTGCAGAATTAGCCACTGACCAAATTAATGGGCTGAGAGGTTCCTATTAACATTCCCTTTTCTTTTTTGGTGTAGTGCAATAGCATGCAAAGGGTCCAGCTGTGCCGTGCTGACCCAAGCAAAACTTTGATCAACTTCCCTGCCAGTCTGTGAACAAAAGGACAATAAAGTTCAGGGTTTGTTTAAAAGCAGAACAAAATGTGGAATTTCATAACAGAAAGCGGGAACCACGGGCTATACATAAGAAGTCGAAGTCAGTTCTTTAGAGAAGGAATAACTGAGAATCTGGCACATCTTTGTTCCTGAAAAGCACTATTGACATTCAGCAGACTTTCTGACCTCTATTTTCCATGGATGTCCATGAGGGCATACCTGTAGTCCTTTTCTGCTAGAAAAGGTGAGTCTTCCACATACCTATAGCATATCCCACTAGCAAGATACAAGAAATAAAGTGATTTTTTTTAGGACATTGCAGCCCTTCAAATACTAGACACCAAAATCCACCCACATACATGTAACAAAGCAGACAACACCTCCTGCATAACAGGTGTGGGATCTGAGCTGCACTTTCTGTAACGCTGCCTTTAAACTAATGCACTGTCTTAGCATCACTCCTCATTTGCATTGAGATCTTACACAGCAAGATTTGCTCAGTCTTCCAAATCACACAAAATTAAGCTACCTAAACATAATACACAACACCAAGGGAGCATTACAAACTCCTGTCAACTGAGAAGTGTTCAGGCACCTACCACTGGAGTTCCTGTCTGGATAGGCTTCATTTTCCCATGTGTTATTCCTCTGGCTGGCTGGTTGAAAGGGATCAGTTGCCATTAGTAGCACAGATATGAACCCTCTCTCTATTTCCTCCCCAGTGAACATTTAAAGGAAAACCAAGCACTGATGTGCCCAGTCCAGCAGTTGAAAGTGCAGAATGAGGAGCACATTGAGAGGCTTGTTTTCTAGCTGAGGAGTGGTTTAATTCCCAGCCTGGGCCAAGGGAGGGTATTTGTACGGACTGACATCAGGCACTGACTACCTGGGGATCTCAGGTAAGCACCAGGCTGCCTGGCAAGGTCCTCAGAGGGCACTTCAGCTGCTGAGTGAGGCTCTGCCTGTGCCTGGGGCACTCAGGTTAGTGGGAACGCCCTCACGTGCACACACACACAGCCACATGGTCCACAGGCACCGGGCCAAGGCTGCAGGGAAAAGTGGCTGTGCTGGGAAAGACAAAGCCAACACTTTCCTAATGCTGCTGCAACACATCTGAAGCCAACTAGACGTGCTCAGCTGTCCCTGTCATACACTCATGCTGCCGGTGTAGGAACTGCTGCCACCCTATGCCAAGGTGGCAGCTCCCAGGACTGGCCTCAGACAGACAGATCCCCTTACCATGCTGGAGTTACCATGTTGGGCTGATTGGCAAATTTAGTCTGCCTTTATACTGAAGTGGAGCTATTTCCATGGCATCTAGCCTGAGGGGAAAAAGCAGAAGGTCCTGTTTGAGAGGTTAAGTCATTAGATGCTACTGAGAGAATAACAGCAAAGCACTTGGGCAAGGCCAGCTATGAGGGAGACAAAGGTCCAGGCTCAGAGCATGTGCCATTTGGTAACTGCAGGAACAGCATCAGGTTTGGGTGCTCTGAGTCTGAAAAGTGACAAAAATGGCATCTTTGCTCTCCCTGTGTGCGTGTTGGAGTCTGACGTGGCCCAAGACATGTCACCCCTCCCACTGTGGTGCCAGCTGTGCAGTCCTAAATAAACTCAAGTATGGACTGGCTCCCATACCAAAACAGTGAGCCAGAGCACAGTATCTCAGTATTCAATCATTTTGTTTTCATATCCAGGACAGCAAAGTTTTGCTGTTCAGAGAGAGCTGCACTTCATGTGTAAACATAAGGCTGTTTTCCTGAGAGCTCCTGACACACCATTTTCAGACCTCCCATTATGCAATTTTTAGTCACTTTTCAGAACAGAACTACATTTCCATCTTTTGTATTTCCAGAAAACTCCCTGTGCTTCAGTATGTACCAACCAGGAGACGGAGGATCTGGGCAAGCTGCCCGACCATTAATCAGCTCCCATGCCCTCCTTGGCTGCAAATGGTACCCCAAGGATGACTCTACATACTCTCAAGTCCGGTGCATGCAGGAGGATGTTGGTTACTGGGAAGGTTTTAGGCTCTGGAGTCCGATTATGGCCTCCTGTTTTTCCACTTTAGACTCAAACTGGCGCTGACTCAGCTGAGAGAGATATAAGCAGCATTAGTACTGGAGATGAACCTCAGCTTTACTATAGCAGCACATTTTAGCCTTCTTTTCCCTGGCTCGTTTTCTTAGCCAGCTCTTGAGGATGAAAATGTTGCTGTTCTTTGGTAGATATGAAAATCTGTCAGCAGAGTTCACCTGTTCTAACACTGACACACGAAAAATGAGAACAGTTTCAGCCTCTTCTAAGCTCTGACCTGACCTGCTGCACGTACCAAACTGGCAATGTGCCTCTGGAGCCTCTTTTCCCCCCAGCAGGACATTACTCTCTCATCCCTTCACCCCCCACACCACGGAGCTGTTCCCATGAGGAGAGTGCACGGCCAGTCTGTGGAACCAGGTCCACTGGTAAGTCATTACGAAATTCCCAGAATGTTTCTCCCAAAGAATATAAAGTTCAGCACATTCTGTACATATTGTTGGTTTCTCAGTTATAACGTAAACACAGTAGCAAACTGTCCTTGAAGTGTTGACTCGGTTTAAACCTCTTCTCGTTTTATCTTGCTGAGAGTCCCCCCACCCCGGTCAGGACCACTCCAGCGCCGTGGGCATTCGGTGTGTGACAGCAGAGGAGGAAGAAAGAGGCACTTTTGATCGGCTGGTATTCCTGGACTGCCCGCTTCCCGAGGCAGTGTGTTCCAACACTAGGTGGTGGTGCTCGCACGGGAACCCGCTGTGCTAGGCACTTGGCATCGCGGCTCCAGGCACGGCTGGCCTCGCTATGTCATCAGGATGGGCTTCTGCCGCACCTCCAGGATATCTGCGGGGGGACACAAACACACAGAGCCCTCAGCGGGCTCCCGGAGCACCAGGGACAGGGGCCGGGATGCGCCTGCGGAGCGCAGCACAGCCCCCCGGGAACACAAACCACGGCCCTGCCTGCCAAAGCCCGAGCCCCCCGGGATGCAGCTGGAGACGGACATGGGGAACTGCAGATCCATCCCCTCACCTGCAGAGGACAGCGGGCCGACCAACCATCGCTGCCACGGGGATGCAGCAACACGCGTCAGGCACAGGGTGCAGGATCTCCCAGGGTAACAAGAGTGAGTGCCATTAACTAGGGATGCCAAGGGGCTTTCCCTTTCTTGGAGGGAGAAATGTGACATCCCCAAGCCCTTAGAGACACCTGAAGACATGGGTACAAATAATTCAACTGTCTCATCTGCTCAATAGCCCAAAGCCTACAGTTCTGCACTCAAAAGTCTACCATAAACCCCACTCCTCTTTTTTTCTCCTCAGCTCCGTATTGTCCAAATGGGACAAAATTTAACCTGTAAAATTTCTGTCATGATCATGGGCATCTTTCTAAACGTGACAGTAAAACCAGTATGCTGGCAGGGCAGCACACAGAAATCTCTGGAAACAGGGCTGCCATGCCCTTTGGAAGGCTACACACAGAACAAAGAATGTGGGAAAGGGAGCACACAATTAAGAGGCTGATCAAACACAACTGCACAAAGAGGATGACATGAGTAAAAACTGATCTGCAGCTCCAGAGGGCTCCAGCCACACTTGTAAAGAATTAAACACAGTGGAGGGAGTCCAGTGAAGGGCCACAGAGATGATTAAGGGACTGGAGCATCTGACACAAGGAGCAGCTGACAGAAGTGGGTTTATCTAGCATGGAGAGAAGTCTTATCAATATATATAAACTCAAGACATTTTAAAATGTACTTTGATCATTCACTGATATTTTAATATCTTAGTACAGGCTTCCTGAACCACCCAAGGGAGATGAGCACCTTTCCCACTTCACTTTACCCCACGTGTAATGCTCCTGACTCCAGGAAAGCTGCCACTGGCAGAAGTGCATTGGTCACAAAAAGGCCTTGCAAATGGGCTCTACCTGATGTGCCAAACTGAAACAAATGTGGGTAGTGAAAAACTGCAGATGAAAATTCTGCCCTAGAGCCCAGACATTTCATGTCCTATTTCTGTGCATCTCAATATATACACCAACTCCTGCAACCGTATGTTCAACAAATGAAGTCTCAGAGGATGTTCAAGCTCAAAGCAAATATTTGAGCATGGAGGCATTTGTGCCACCCACTTGAGCAAGTATTAAATGCCAGCAGGAACAATACATCTTCTGTGAACTCCAAAATGCCTGTGGTGGGAGTGAGTGAGCTCGGCAACTCCAGCTAACTTGCTGTAAGATTATCAACACAATTATAATAAGGAATCATCATTTTTCTGAAACACTGTTTGAAGTCCATCCTTAATTACAGAGGAGCCATTTTTACTGGAATAAGTGATTTCTTTTAAACTGAAATCAGTCCCTATGTCCAGTGGGATTGCAGAGAAACACCCGTTCCTCTGACTCACCAGCAAAATCCCCCAACACAGAAGGAACCAAAGGATTCTGTATTTGCACAACACGTGTCAAAATTCACCTGTTAAAATTCGATGCAATGGCAAAGTGATGTAAGTTAAGTGTGCATAGAGTAGAAAGTTTTCATCTGTCCTGTTCAGCTTCAGCCAGGAGCCCACGAGCGAGCGCCCTGTCCCCGACAGGGACCGCGACCGCAGGTTGGTCGCGTTGTGCAGATCTGCAAAGGCACAGAGAGACAAACAGCTTCAAGGGATTGCACTTCTTGCACTCCACTGGAACACTTCTGAGGGTCAAAAAAAGAGCAAAGCCTCCTACCCATTCTGCAGAGACAAATCACATGCAGGACGCAGCTATTGTTTTGTTTTAGACCAGGCAGACCTTGCCTGGCACAGAATTCACCATTTACACTCAAGCTCATAAATGGCAGCAGCTGTAAACACCCTCCTGCTGGCAGAGCTGCCAGGAGATGGGATGAGCCCTGAGCTACCCACTGCAGCAGCAGCAGCCTAACCCAGCCTCCCCTCATGCCCTAACATCACACAGTTACTCATGCAGAGATCCACCAGAGTAACAGAAGAAAAACTGTTTCTTTTGAAGAAAACTGACACCCAAGAGACATGGGGAGAGTCAGCATTAATGCCCCTGCTTCCTGCAGACCTCTATGCACACCCCGAGCCAAACCTGGACCCTTCAGCAGAGCCCCTCTCATAAGTAGTGCAGATGAGCCCAAGCAACTTTTAAAACAAAACAGAGCTCCCCATAAGCCAGAGGTGGTTTTTATAGCTGCAGGTCTCTCCCACAGCCACACACTGCATTTTTTGGAGTCTTTTTAAACCTCTTCTCCACTGCCCTCCAACACTCAGCCCTGTCCCACAGCACAGATGTTGAAGTCAACATATCAATTCTGGACCAGAGAGATCCAAGCTCTGGGACTGAAAGCAGGTCCTGATCCAAACAAAGATAGGAATATGTGGTGCCAACTACTCGAGATAACATAGGTTGAAACACAGGCTTTGATTAGGCAAATCAAGGAAAAAGAAATGAGGGAAGGTTTCTATTGACAGAACTCTGAATTAGCTACAACCAGTTTAAGTTGCACAGAACCTGCCATTAAACATTACCACTTCAGCTTGTTTTTCAATGTGCAATTCTATATTAGCTAAGCTGGTCCAGTCCTGCTGATGGGCAGTATCTTTGCTACTACAAGCAGAACTCATGACCTGGAAATCACCTTTGTGTTTATCTGTTAGCATGCCAAAAGACAGATTTATTAACTGAATTGTTTTTAAACATATGAAAAGCAGTTTGGACAATTACATTTTTGAGTTTCTGACTCACAAAACTGATATGATTTGATTTATACTATAAATCTATATTCTGAGTCAGGCTCCATTTTTTTTATCTTGCTGGTTGTTTCCTGCTGAGTAACCAGAATTCAAAGGAGGAGCTCCACAGGGCATTAAACTGCAATACAAATTCATAAGGTTCCCTCGTTACAGAGTTCAGGACCGATTCAAAGCCAGTTGAAGTAAATGCCTTTTCACCAACTTCACCCAGCTCTGGATCAAAGCAGGGAATTCAGAGAACTTGCAGCTGAGAGTAGAGGGCATACCTGGAGGAGTGTGGCATCTGGGGCAGGGCATCTCTGCTGCTCAGGTTTCTCTAGAATAGGTCAATATAAAACTAGGAGAAGAGGTTTAAACCTATTTGGGATTTGTGGGCTCCAACCTTCAAAAAGATGCTTAAACGTGCGGAACACCCGCCCTCCAGAGAGGCACTGGCTCCTGCGTGGAGCCCTCCTTTTTGCACCCTGCAAACCCGGCCCCGGGCTCCCTTCCCAGCTGCAGAGCTGACAGAGTGCCCCCTCACCTCCACCATCATCCTCTCTGAAGAATTCCTCGCTGTCGTTGGCCGAGTGGGACTTTTTCATCTCCGCGATGCGGTTCCGCGGCACTTTCCTCTTGAGGGACGGGGAGAAGAAGGACGGGCGGTTGTTGCGCTCCGGGGTCGGGGGGGTGCTGAAAGAGGTGACCTGAGAGGGAGAGAGAAGAGCTGCTGCACAGAGCCTTGGCTTTGCCCCCCGTGTGCCACGAGGCAGCCTCATGTGTGAAAATCAGAGTCGTGACTGATGCCCAGCTCTATTTAACCAGAGTGAACAGAGAGTGTCACCTGGACAGTCAGCTTCAAGATGACCATCAAGAGGAGAAGTATTTTGGTATATCATCACCCTCAGCTGTTATGTGAATAATGAAAAAGCCTTTCTCCTCAGATTGTCGCTCTTCACAAGGATTCATAGTCATAAAGGAACAAAATCAGTAATAGAGATACCAAGGATGTCAATCTTCCTTTTGCATATTGAAATTCAGGAGACTTATTATGCTAAGAATGTATTGTATGGGACATACTCAAATCATGCACCTTCACTTCTCTGGCAAGCACAAGGCAGTGGTTTCCCTGCTGAGAAGGCTGTCCCTTGGGAGCCCTGTGGAAGGTCACAGTGCCCCCAGGGAGCAGGGTCACGAGGCAGGTACTGAGCCTGACACGCTGCAGCAGAAGTGAAGTCAATGTACAACTGTATGTGTTTCATGTTAGACACATAATGGAGGATCCAAAGCTGAGATGCCCCTTTGCTTTGGTTACTCCAGGTGATGGCAAATACAGGGATAGAATTGTCTATGGTGAAACACAGGGACAAAATTAACAAGACATCCTTTCTTCAGATCAGTAGCTGCCCTTGAATAAGCCACAGTTAAGGCCAAGCACATCTATTTTGGAGAAAACTGAAATGCAGGGCTGATGTACTGGCTTTGACAGCAATATTTTAATAGTTTCATTTTAAATGGAAAACAAAATAGGGATGGCTACTTTGCTAATGGATGTAACTTCTGTCTCATCCTTCCTCCTTCACATGGTCAATTTAACAGCCCCATAACTCTCCCTGAGATGGCACCTGATACTGCTCCTATCTGTCCACAGAAACAGAGAGGGAGTGACATGGAGTGAGGATGGCAGCCAAGCCAGGTTGATGTTACACTGCAGAAACACTCCACGCTGTCCTTCTATCACCAATGTTAAAAAGATAAAAAAAACCAAGAGGCAGACATTCTAACACCAAACTGGTCCTTTCCCTACTCTCCCTAGTGCCCTTCATTCTTAATTTGTGCTTGCCTCTGGTTTTAATCCTGGAGCCATTTCATATCACACCTGGGAGGAGGAAGCCAGAAAGACATATTACCATTAAAACCATTAGCTAAAAGCAATGATAACACATTATCAAATCTAATTTGACATTTTCCAGTTGACACTGGAAACCTCAGACAAAAGATCATGTCATCTCTCCAGGTCTGATTTCTCCAGGCTGTATTTCTGTGGTAGAGAATAGGGGCCAAATCAGCATCTCTGGTCTGATTCTATTGGCATCTTACTGCACTTGCATTAAAATTAAGCATATGTATGAATATGATACTGCATCTAGATCCATAATCTTTACAGGCTTCATGCTGGCAGCATTCCTCAGTGGCAGAATCTAACAGTACCATTTCCTGCGAGGTTTAGCAAGCAAGCTATGTAACACACAAATTTCATGTTTCTAGGTAAATCCCATCTCATACAGAAATGAAATCTATTATTTTCATGGAAAACAGTCAGAATCACCAGTTTCCCTGGCATCAAGATTGCTGTTGTTTCAACAAAACACTCCTCCAGAAGCATGAATCATGCAGACATCTCTGTATCCAGTATTTGCTCTGGAGAAACTGTGCTGAAAACCCATCTCTGGATGAGTGTGTTGCAAATACACCCAAGCAAACCCCAGCCCGGAACCGCGGTGTGAGCCAAGCCCAGCTTCAGCCTCTCTTTGGAACAAAGCATGTTCACCCTTCACACTGAGTCAGTATTTCTGTCTGCTGCTTACTCTCTCCTGCACTGGGGAGTCTGGATTTGAGTCCTCTTCTGTGCCGTAGGGTGACGTGTCACCAGTGGAGACTCTGCTCACGGCCATCTCCGCGTGGCCCTTGCCCTGCGGCCCCTTCATCCGCACAAACTCCATGTTGCTGTACTTGTAGAAGCCAAAAGACATTCTCTGAGCCATCTTCGCTGCAACACTCACCTACAGTGCACCAGGACAGGAGAGAAAAACATGTAATAGCAGCTCTGGAACTTGAAAATAACATTCTCTGAAAAGAATTATCAAACCATCAGTCAGAACCATAGTGGATAATGGTTCTTAACAAGCATTCAAGCTATGACCTGAAGAGATTTTACAGAGACAGGCTCTGAGAAGAACCAACTGTTTCAGCTATCCAAAAGGCAGTGTGACCAGTGGCACCCTGAGATAAAGCAGAAGGTTTTTCTCCAGACCCACATATGGAGCACAAGCAGGGACATGCACAGCTCAACACAGTCTGTGCTGGGACACCTGTGTGAGTCCAAAAAGCAACAGACACTCACATGAAAGTGCCTCAGACGAGCAAAGCACAGGGCACAGCTCTGGGACTACTTTGTGACAAGTCACTTCAGGCACTGGTGTGCCCACATGGTCACGGCCAAAGCACAGCTGCCTTACAGCTTTAACCCCCCAGCTGACCCACGGGCTCAGCCTCCAGCTAACACTGAACCGGAAACTGAACTGAGAACTGAAAACAGGAACAGACCAATATGAAAACAGTCAAGGTTTTGCCAAGTGAAGTAAGTCGGATTTATCGGAAAAGTCTAAGTGGTTTATTGCCAGTGTCAGAAGTTTCTGAAAGGTCAAGATGCTCATCATGGAGCACGACTTGTATTGTGCTGAGAATTACAGAATTGTAGAATAATTTAGGTTAGAGAAGACCTTTAAGATCAAGTCCAATCCTTGACCAAACACTGCCCACCACTAAACCATGTCCTTAAGTGTCACATCCACACTTCTATAAATCCTTGCAAAACTGGTGACTCCACCACTTCCTTGGGCAGCTTGTTCCAGTGCTTGACAGCTGTTTTGGTGAAGTAATTTTTCCTAATATCCCATCTAAACCTCCCTTGAAACAACCTCCAAAGCACAGAGAGATCACTTCTGTTCTGTAAGAAGAGTGGTCCAATTTCAAGTTTTGCCTTTGGCCATAGCAGAGTATTTGAAGGGCTAACAATTTTATGGCGTCTAACAAAACAACGTCCAGCAGCTGTGTGGTCAGTCAGGACATTCCCAGGCTATGAGGTGACTTCACCACAACAAATCTTGTCTTTCTACTGCAGGGCTTTCTTCTTCTCTTGTCTTCAGTGATTCTGCATTCCCATGTATTTTAATAGCCCACCTGCTGACTGTGTGAGGCCACAAGATGACACTGGGAGAGAAACAATTTTTCTTTCATGTTCTCTCAAAAAACTGCTAGAGAAATGTAAATACTCACATTTAAAACAGGGAGAAGGGAAATTATTCAGGATCTCTCTTGACAAAGGGAAATAAAGTTCACAGTCACAGTAGATATTATGGGTGTTTATCTTGTTTATAAAGATCTCTCAGGATTGTCTTCTTAACAAACCATTTGAGAAGTTTATTGACTCTTGACTTCAGCACTAAGTACTGAATTTGAAGCTGCAAAATGCTGGCATTTCATGTTTCCGTAGGAAAGCAAAGAAAGCTTCTTTCTGTGGCAGTGAGACCACAGTGGTCTTTTGAAAACAGGCATGAGTACAAAACACAGGGAAGAAAAATATGCTTTACATATAGCAAGGTAGTTACCAGAGTTTAAGATCTCTCAGGAAATCATACCTTCTCTGAAGTAACTATAAATGTCTGTGACCTTTCCAGAAAATGAAGGGGCTCCCAGAAAACTGTTGTTCAGGTCCATTCCTGTGTCGTGCTCTTGACTACTGATCACCTCCACTCGTTTTGCAAACAGCAGAGCAAAATATCCTGCTCTGAATCCCCTCAGCTGTCTGAGCCAAAGGCAGTAGCTCTCAGGCAACTTTCAAAGCCAAAAAAAGATTATGATGCAGCTGATGTAACAGGACAAAAAGCTGAGAGCCTCAGCCACAAAGACAACGTGGTCAGAGCACCACTGCTGCAAAGGACAGTGTCCTTCAGGAGCTGCTTACCCTGTTGTCATAGACCTTCTTGAGTGCTTCATAGCGGATGGACCCCTGGAAAATCACCCCCTGGAAGGTGTTGCTTTTGTCACTGGCCACCAGCTCCACACAGACCATCTCTCCTTCTCCCACAGTCATGTCACTGAAAACCTGCCAAAGATCCAAGATGAAACACCTCAAAGCAAACTGCACATTGAAATACTTCAGATCCCATGACTGTCCTCAGGCCCAAGGCACTTTCAATAACCCTCAATCAACCATGTACATTTGTTCATAGGAAACCAGCTAATCAGACACAAGACTAGAACAGGACAAACCTTTGCTATTGCACCAAGGAACTCACCTCTTCAAAGCTGTCAATCATGAAGAAGATATTGGGGTAGCTGATCTTTGACTCCTCTCCCTTACTGTCCATCGGGTGTTTGCTCGGAGACGCAAACACTTGCTGAGAAAGACACAGGAAAAACACCTCAGTTAAATGTGCCCAGGGAGGGACACTCTGAACCACATCCAAGCAGTGCCAGAAGCCTCAGCCCAGTAGTGCTCACTGACACCAGAGGAGCTGCACACCCTGTAAGCAAAGCCAGGCTGCTTTCTGCCTGTGGGGCCACATTTTCAACAGTGACCCTGGAGGAATCCTTGAGTTTTCACATGCAAGTTATCCAACACAGCTGGCTCCACAGTAAATGCCCCTGTGTGCAGCCAGCCTCTCGCCCTCCCAAGGTACAGCTGAGCTTTTCCTGCATTTCATCACAGGGGAAAGCACCCCCAGCTGCCTTCAGGTCACTGCAAAGTAAAAGGACACACAGAGCAAGACAGTTGCAGTGGAGCAGCTGACCCAACACCTTTAATTCAATTTAATTTAATTTAATGTAGCTGTTACTGCTTGCTTAGTGCCACACTAAGATCAACCTCCCCCAAGTAATGGGAAGTGTGGCCCCAGTAGGACAAGCACTGGGTTTCTCATCCCCATCTTCTGCTTCTGTTTCTTGCTCTACTCCTTGAGCTTCCTCTTGCACGTTTCTCCCTCTGAACCAGTTCCTGAACTCCTGTGGTGACTTCACATCACAAAACATACTAAAGGCTAAAGGCTTTAAATTTTACCATTCCAACAAGATTAACAAGTAGGTAAGGAGCGAGAAGGACTTCATACCAAGCAGCTTTCTTTGCTTTCACCTCTGTCCAAACAAAGCTTGAATTAAAGAAACCTGCCAAATCTTAGCCCATTGGGGATGTGCTGAAAGCTCTGGATCTGCCCAGACTGACAGGCTTGTGACACTCTTGCTGCAAACCATTCAACACAAAACACAACTAAAGACAGGATACTAGACCATGAGAGGGTTGTTTTTCCTTTTCTGTACTTAAGAAGCCTACATGCACATTTAAATATAGGTTATTAAAAAGCAAGGCTGCTTCAAGACCAGAAACATCATTGGAAAGTAGTAAGACTCCTCAAAAAATGATAACCTGCACCAGCAATTCATAAGCAGTCGCACAGTAGGAGCCTCTAGGAATGAGGAACACTATACACTGCTCACATGCAGTGAGGGCATATTCCTCATCCTCCTTCTTCCTAGTTTTCAAATCTGCAAATATTTACAGATTTTTCTCAAAAAAATTTTGCAGAAGTTAACTGGGGGTGAAATTTGGACTTAGCAAACACTGAAAATAAGCAATGAAAAATAACTGGCTTACATCAGCAGTGCAATGTGGTGTCTCAAGAGCACCAGAAGAAGGAAATTATGTGCCTAACCAATGCAAATTACAGAGACAATAATCAGCAGTGCTAGTTTTGTTTGCAGGCAAAACAAAAGTTCTTTTAAAATGGTAAAACAAAATTAAGGGATTAAAGAGCTCTGGTTTATTTCTGTAAAGCCACACAAGCAGCTGCATGAGCTAAGGGAATGGAAATGCCTGGGAGAAACAGCATTTTAAAGAATTTCTTCTAGCTAGAAGCTGTTGCCAGATCTGCTGGGAACTGAATGAGGAAATCCTGAGTTTCTTGTTCCCATCCCCTCCATGCTTGTTATTCAGTCTCCTCCACTGTGCTAAACCCTGGACTAACTGCACACAAGCGATTAAAGCCTTTGGTGGGGAGATGGGAGGAATGAGCAGTTTTAAGAGTGAAACTGAGAAGCTCATAAAATAATAAAAGGATACATGTGTAACCACTAAATTGTCCATTGTTTAACAGCCCAACATTACAAATTTACCCTGAAGGCTCCTTAAAACTGACTGGGGAACACTTGGGCACAGTCCCCCCTTCCCAGCACCACCTTCCCTCTGGCCCCCAAAGCCCGCAGGCAAAGATACACACCCTGAGAGCATGCAGGAGTCTTCACATCGGTTTGAGAGGGGCTATAAAGGACATTTAGATCTCACATTTAGACAACTGGCAAGAAACATCACTACACAGGGACTTGAGATGCTTCACAAGGATGCATCTGTCAGAGAGAACCACTGCCCTGGTTTTGCAGCAGTTTTTGGGATGAGGCAATCCTGGATGCCAGCCTCTGATCCACAGCAGCAGGAAGGGAAGCTCACCTGAGATTTCTTTTTGTGAATATGAATATCTCCTCCATCAGAGCGTGTGCACACAGCACAGGTCACCACATAATCCAGCTAAAACAGGGCACCAGGGAGAGAAATTGAAGTTTAGAGCTGGGAAAACAAAACATTTGCGTGCAGGAAACAGAATACACTCTCTCTTCAATTTTTTTAGCTGCCTGCCCAGAAAGTAAGATGTTTTGGCAATGCTATTTTCTTTACTATGCTGAACCTCCTGCAATTTTCAAGCCTGTGTTCATTCATTAACCCAGTGACACTGAAATCTCTTGCACAAGCCCTGGGTAAGAAAACTCCTGCCAATATTATTTAGCACAAGCTTACTGTCAGCTGGGGGAATTAGCCAAACACCCTTAAGCACACTAAGGTAGAAGGGCAAAAGATCTCCTCCCTTCAAACAGAGAAAAAGAGACACACTAATAAACAAAAGTGGCATGTTAGAGAGGTCAGAAAACACAGCCTGACAAACAACCTACAGAAACTTGTAAGGACCCAGTGCCAACAGCCCTGGACAGCAAAGCCCAGCTGTAACAGCATCTCTGAACTCCAACAGTGGCAAATGGATCCTGGTTTTATTGAGCATCCAATAAAGGCAGAAACCAGAGAAGGTCTGCAATGAGACTTCTGGGAAGGAGGAGAGGGAATGAAAACAATTTGTTTTCCAGGATGTGTGCAATGTCTCCCATTCCAAGATCATAGTCAGCAAACTTAAGGGATCTCGGGTGGCTACAGCAATGTTCAGCTGCTCTAAGCCCCAACATAACACACACAATACCCAAACAACCTAGGAGTTCATTACAGAAATCGTTTGTGCTTCATGTTCCCACCACCAGAAGAGTTTTATTGAAGTTCTGATGTCTAGAGCAGCAAACCCCCAGTGTAACACATGACACTGCGTTTCCACTTAGCAGTCCCCTCCTCTCTGAGCTGTGAACTCTAATGGAAATGCTGCTTGTCTAACAGTCACCTTCACTCTGAAAAGCCATTGAACTGGACAAAGCCTTCCTTTTGTAAAACCTTCTTACTGGCATACAATTCAGCTCAGCCTCAATGCTTACAGCTGAAGTTTTTTGAGGAAAATAATAAACATCTGTTTATGTTTATTTAGATTCTGAAAGGCAAAATTAAAGGCAATGTTTCTTTCTGTCCCTCAGGAGTGTTCCTCCCAGCTAGGGAGGAAAGGGGACAGATCAAAGTCCATAAATGGAGCATAAATGGCCCATGAAAATGAGACAAGCATCACTGTTACCTTCTGCAGGATGAGGTTCAAGTAGACACTCTCTTCCCAGTCAATGTCAGGGTCTCCCAGGCCAGGAAGCTTCTTAGAATCTCTCCGGTAAACTTCCACTTCAACCTGCTAAGGAAATGCCACATCTCCTTGAAAACTGTTCCTTGGAGGTACCTACTTGCAATCACAGAACTGACAAGAGAAGCTGCATGTTCTGGGGCTTTTAGTTTTCTGTCAGGATTGGATTTTGATGACTGTGCAAGGCTTTGTGTGGAAATGAACTGGGGAAACGTGGGATGTGCAGGAGAAGGCAGGTCTGTGCAGGAGAAGCTCAGGTTTGGACAGCAGCTTCATTTATTCCTTGGGTTTTGGCAAAAACGAAAGTAATAAAATCATGGATACAAAGGAAGTGTCTGCAGGGCTGTGTGAGAAACATGCAGAGCTTTCTTCTTGGTATTACGGCTACTGAAATTTTCATGGGCAGTAACTGCAGAGGACAATGAGGAAAACACACTCCAGAACAGAATTCCAATTCTCTTTTCCTGGCTATTGTTAATTATTCAGGAGTTGCACCTGATGCTCCTGGAACACCCTCTGGAGCCCACATGAAGGCAGGATAATGCCCAGTAGCCATGGCAACTCCACACCCACCATCTGAAACAAAGCCCACTGCAATAAGGAGACTGCAGACTGTGCAAGGTGCCAGGCTCATTACAAACAAACCCATCCACTCTGAAACAGGCACTTCAGTAATAATTATTTGGATTCTGTACCCACAGCCACTCTGCACAGCCAAAAGAGAATGATCTGAAAAGCTGACTTTAACTTCTGGTGGCTCTGGATAGGCCAGAACAGTAAGAAGATGTGTCAGACTCCACAGGTGGCCACCAACAAACACACCTTCTAAGCTGAAATGCAAACAAGCACTTTGTCAGGCTCATCTGTAAATGGGAGACACCTTCAAGGCAATAATCCCCACTGGGCTGCAAGAGCAGCTGCAGTATTTTCCATTCTGAAGAAGCCAAGCTAAAGTTTTGCAACAGAGCTTGTGAGAAAGAGGACAGGATGGGAGAACACATTTTGCAACATCTATTGCATGTATTTAGGGCTTAAAATAGCAGCAACAATCTCATGTGAGTGAGGATCACTGTTGTTCCAAAGTCAGGCCCCATTTATCTCTAATGAGGCAAGAGTGGAAGGCACACAGGACCATCTGTACCATCAGCTGGCAGCCACAAACAGCAGCTTCCCCCATCTGTAAGGACAGAAAACTCTCCTGCAGCCAAAAACTGCCCGTCCCCCTGATTGAGGGCACACACCAAACACGGGTTTGTTGAGATTGTGTTTTGTCACTGAACTTTCACTTTCTTTCTTCATTATTACACAAGTTTATCGTCAAAAAAATGAGGGGAAGGCAGAGTTGTGCAAATCCCAAGTCCCACAGGGTGTGAGAAGTGCCTGCAACCCTCAGTGTGCCTTCTGCTGAATCCGGCCAGCAGAGTTTGGGAAGGCACGTCCGTAACAGCAGACAGAGACGTGGGAGAGAGAATACTACAGAGCAGTAACACATCAGTGTTTCAAACCATCCCTGCTGAAGGCACAAATGGGTTACTGACCAGAAAAAGGGGGAAAAACATCCTGGTGCACGGACTAGACGTTTAAGTTCTAATTACTGGTGTTATTAGAGACAGGATTATGGTATTCCAGAGCTCCAGTTCAACTGCATATTAATTTCAACATTGAAACCAGACATTTCCATACATCTCATAAGCAAGCTGACCTGGCTGCCACCCACAGATCAAACACACTAAGTGCTCTGCTCCTGGCCTGATGGGGCCCTGAGGGAGCTCCAGGCAGACACTTTTACCTTTTCCAGGGTCCAAGCCCAGCCTAGCTGTGCCCTTCTGGCCCTCAGCTCCCCAGTGACTCAGACACGCTGCATTTCTGATACTGAATTATTCATTATAATTCATCAGATGGGCAAACTGGGTCTGGGCTTCTTCACCTCCCAGTGAAGCTGCTCTCTGTGACAGGGAACAGAGCACCTTCTCAGCCACGTGAGCCAGTGCAACACACATTAAATTCATTTCTGATTCTAGCCTTCTTGTCACCTTCTTGTCACCCTCTGACTGCTTAAGATAAGTTCGTCAGAGACTGGAAGACATATAAATCAATTCATTAAAAATGCCCCTGCAGCCCACACCCCTTCCTGAGTCTGGAGTTTCCTGACTGTGACATCAGGAAGACATTTCAGCTCTGCCTCAGACTGGAATTTACTCTGGAAACAGGGCAGGAGATGGGAGCATCACCACCCTGACTGCTGTTACCCTGCCAGGTGTGTCACGAGCACAGTCCAGCCCCCAGACAGCTGGATCCAGTTCTGTGTGGGAAGGAGATGTTCCTGCCACACCAGTGACAGTGCCTTGCCTTGGCTCTTGCCAAGCAGTCTGCCACAGCACACAGAGCAAACGGAGATGGCCTGGAGGAGCATAGAGGTCTCTTCCAACCTGCTGATTCAGTGACTCTATCCTATGACTCTGTAAGTGCACCATGGGCAGAGGCTCCCAGGTAGCAGCTCCCTTATGTCCATGCATTTAGCAAAGCAACATGAGAAAGCATGGGGATTTCTGAAAAAGAGAACTGCAAAAGGCCAAATCTTTGCACTGAAGATGTTGTTCTCCTTACAAAAAAAAAACCAGAGTGCCAATCTGGTACTTCCAGGGTTCCTTTTTCATGTTCCACAATGAAAGCACTGTGTGGATGCTGTTCCTGCTCCTGGCAACACCTCCCCAAACTCACACAGCAGAAGGGCTGAGGCACAACAGCTGGCTCTGCACAGACCTGCACGTGCTGCCATCACTGCTTGTTCCCTCACACCACCCATGGACCAGGAGAGAATTTAGCTGGCCAGAGAGATGCAATTTTTTGGCATTTATTTCTCTGCTGCACTCAGGTGGTGCTGTAGCACTGCCATGAATCTGGCCTTGGAAATGGGCTGGTGTCCCACCACAGCCATTATTTGTTGTGTCACAGGTTCGGATGCACAAGAACATGCAAACCATGGCTCCTGTTCAGTTCTGGTTCTGAAGCTGCAGTCACAACATCAGTAGCTTAAGCTCTTTGAAGATTTAACAGCCAAAATTACTATCCCATGCATTTGGCAGCAACTCTACTCCTCCACACTCACAGGATGCTGAAGGAAATAGGACCTACTCCAAAATCCAGGCAAGCTCAAAACATATACCAAGGGGGTCTTAAATTTATCTGGTTTATTGCTTTGCCCTACAAATCCAGCACCCTTTTCAGGTGAGCAGGCATGATGAAAGGCTGAACACAACCCAGCCCTGCTGGTCTATCACTGAAGCTTTACCTTCATTCCCCAGCTGTTTGTTAACACCACAGACTTGCATTTTCCATAGTATTGGGCAAAAGTAAAGCTGCTCTCTATAGAAAGATCAGAAGCTTGCAGCTGTAACAAAGCACAGTCCTTTATAAACTACAGAGAAAGAGCCAGAGATGTTCCATCTTTACCTAACACCCCTTTAAAATCAGAATCCCAAGTCCAACCACGTTAACCTTTCAAAGCTGTGGGTTTAGGCAATATGCAAGGCCCTTTGGAAGTGAAGATCAGGCTTACATTTTCCAGTAGGTCACATCAGCTGATACATGAGGCAGCACCAAAGGGGTTTTGAGTCTTGACTTAATAACAGTGAAAACTCCAAGGGATTCCACCTTACAAAAGCCTACTGAATTCCTTACCCTGGGAAAAGCTATGCTCCACAGTGCCCTGACCTGCACAGAACCTGACACAGGGGGCCTGTGCTTTTGTTTAAAGGCACTGAGAGAAGAAGTGTCTTCAAAACTCGGCAAGAAAAACTGCAAGAGTGTTATTGTGACATACCAAGGGAACATGGAACTGAATGCCCTTCTCGGGGATCCAAGAGTAATGGATTCCACAGGGCAGTTCTGCACTTGCATTCACATATTAGGAGCTTAGTTGCTGTTTCACCCATATATGCTCAGTGTAAAAATTGGTGGGATGGAAGAAAGAAGCAAACAGAAAGTTACTTCAGCCAGCTGGCCTGCAAAGCAGATAATTTAAAAGACCTTTTAAAATAAAATTTATGATGATAGAGAAGCTTACCACCAGCACCTACTGACACACCAAATGGTACCCAGTCACAGAATCACAATTTACTATGGCAAGCTGTTGTGACTAAGCTGAATCCAAAAGCCCTTCTCATCCAGTCTTTGAACAGAACCTCTAATCTTGACCCTATCAGGTCTTTTTCTGCTTATCCCCTATTACACTGCAACTTAAAATCAAATGTTACTGCCAACACTCTTCAGCTCCACTAAGTACAGAAAAAAACCAAACCCACAAGCAGGAACTACTTTGAGTCGCACAGGCCAAAACCATGAAAACCTGAACCCTGCTGTATGAAAGGACATTTGTTTCCCACTGACACAGCCCATCAGAGCAGGGCGTGCAGATGATGTGAACACACCACGTGAGCGTGTCCTGCCAGGGAACAAACACCACCACTGTCAGCACTCACACAAACAGCCCCAGCACTCGGGTGGGTTGCAGTCCTCTTTGACTTTACAGCTATCAGCCTCTAGCTGCCTCCCCTTTAGTGATACAACTTCTGGTATTTTGACATCATCCTGCAAGAAAGAATGTCCAAAACTACAAAGTAAAATAAAGACCCTTGAGGTCATAATTCAAAGAGTAGGAGTAGTTGTTTGGTGTCTTACTGTGCTGGACAGGCTCAAAAATCAGACAAGAGAGGAGCTGGAACAATCAAACAGGAGCAAGGCTGCACAGGTACCAAAGAGTCACCAACTAGAAAGCTTCTCAAAGCAGCTGAAGTACTTCAGAGTCGCAGGAAAGGTTCAATGCTCAGAGGTCAGGCAAAATGCCAAGAGGCAAGGGGGAGGCACAACATGCTATGTGTTCTGCAGCTGTTAGAGCAAGCAGTTCCCTAATACTGAGTTTGTAGTAACTACCACTTAAGAAATCTCTGCACAACTAAAAGTTATTTATGGTGCTTTTAGGAGGTTTAAATAAAGCTCTGAGAGCAAATGCAAGGGTTTATGTCACTGAATCCTCTCCACAAGAAGTTCAAACACTTTAAGCTGATGAATAAGTTTAACAGAGATTGATCAGGGGTCTGTAAACGGATTTAAGGAACCCGGCTGCCTCTGGGATTCACCTTCCTAGTTGGGAAGGAAAAGAGGTTTAACAACTCATGCTTTTATGAGGCTGAACAAAGCCACACTGTTGTCTGAGGTGAAACAGGAATGCATTTATAATCACTTCAACAACGATCAGGATGGAAGTTTCCTCCAGAAGTCCTAAAGCTCCAAGTACCCTGGCTGAAAAATAAACAACTCATCTGACAGAGAGAGAGCAGCACTTTGCCATCTTGTCCTTAGTGGTTGCCATGAGCGGAGCTGGAGGGTTCAGGAGAGAAGATAATTTTGCCCATTTCCTGTATCTCCAACAAAAATGTGGGAAAAAATTTTGGGAGCTTTTTCTCAAGGGACTTGAGAACATACCACATTCAAACCCAAAGAACTTGCCTGCTTACAAACACTTGCACATACACCATGCACAGATATCTGTGATTCAACAACAGTGTCAGTTATTTACACGTGTCAGGATACCAATCCCAGTCTTTTCCTCCTCCATTTATCTTTCTGCAGCCACCTCCTTAACTCCCAATAAAACCATGCTACCTCTTGCTTTTGTTTCCCCCACCTAAGATGAAATCTGCCATGGAATGCTGAGAAGCTTCTCAGATCTCTAAAGGGAAATACCTGTGCAGCAGCACTAGGATACCTGGCTATATGTTTGCAAGAACAGTAGCTCTTTAGGAGGCCATGTTGTCTTCAGGGCACATGATGAAAATGCAGTAGTTTCTCCACTGCTTGTCACTGCTGCATCCCAGCTCCAGGAGGCTGTTTGTATTCTGCTACTGAGTACCCACCAGGAGTTAATTCCTGATACTCTGGTATCTGAGGCAGAGTTCTACTAGAAATACCAGAGTGATCACCACCTTCTTCCTTTTTCCTCCCTTTCTACAGATTTACACTTTGAATTTATAAAGTATCACCATCAAAAAGCAAAACCAAATCAGCCTCCCAGAGAAGCATGCACACTTTGTGATCTCCTCAAGTCTGGGATGGTGCAGGTAACTCACATCCTGCTGTGTTCACAGCTTGAACCACAGTGTTTCCTCTGGACTCAGCCCTGTGTAACTCCTTGTGCTGGGTAGAGCTGGATACTCCTTATCCTTGGTCTGTGGTTGTTCAGATGTGTCAGGCACTCCACAGCACCAAACCCCAGGCCAGGTTAAGCCTCCCAAGTTGACATACATCACTGCTCACCTTTTTGCCCTCTGTGCTCTCGCCACTGGCATAGGACAGTTTCCTGCGGACATAGAAGAGCATGTCATCCTGCCGGGGGGCCCACTTCTCCATGAAATACGTGGAGAACATCCAGGTCCAGAACACAATCCGGTCATCTTTGAAACACCCTGGGAGGCACAAGAGAAAGGAGACATAAGAGCTGTGGCATCAGCACATCACCCTTGACTGGGCTTAACACGACACCCAAAGTCTTCCCTCCATGCAGTGCAGTCGAGCTCAGCTGCAGCTCTAAGTTCCTGGCCAGGAACATAACCCAGCCCTTCCTCAATGATCAGTTCTCAAGCCTTGAATCCCTTTAATCTTGTGAATTACACAAGAAAAAGCAGGAGGAGAAGGGAAAAAACAGGTAAAAGGGAGATGCAACAAAGCCTTGTTCAAGGAAACAAATGACACCAGCACTACGCTTGGCCTCTCCCCTGCAAAAGGAGGCACAGGAGAGCTGACATCCCATTCTGTGAAACACTTCAGAGCACTGAACTGCAATAAAACAGCAAAGGTGCTGCACCTCTCCTGTGCCCCAATAGTCATGTCTTGTTAAAGGGAAGAACAGAAGTGTAGCTCAGCACGTTTTCCTGCTTCATTCTGTGTGCATTATTTGCCCACCAAATCTTTCTTCCAATCTTTCATTACTGTGGTGGGCAGGAGATAAGACTTCCAAACTTTTTAACAGATAAATGGGTGATTGAAAGCAAAATATTAGGTGTCTCCAACTAAATTAAGAAGTAATATTGAAAACAAAATGAAATTCCACTGACAGACCTTGCACAGAGTATATTAATCAACATCAAGCAGGATAGTATTTGAAAATATGTATACGGTTGATTGTATAAAAAACCCAACATATGAAAGGGCTAAGGGAGACCAAAAAAGGGCCGAGGTTCCCAGTGCAGGTTAATTCCAGGTCATGCTGCAATTGCTGTATTTGCATGGCTGCAGTGAAGTAATTTCAATTACTTAAGGCAACAGAGAACATAATGTGCAACCCTGAATAAAATCTGCACTAAACACTTGAGTTCTCAAGTACTACCCATTTTTTCCAGCACAGAAATGAAATCAAACACTGGACAGGATCAGATACAGGATGCTGGGCATCTGCATCGTGAGATCCTCTCCTCTGGGCTCAGTTGACCAGAACTAGACAGCAGCTACACCTGAGAGCCCACTATGCAAGGGTGGATTCCAGTCTGTTCAGACTCCCAAAACCAGGCTGAGAAAGGACAAGAGTACCATCAGGTTGTATAATCCCACAGGAATACTGAGAACAGAAAAAGAGCCACTCAGGTTTAAGGATAAACCTCACTGACACAACGACAAACAGCTCTGAACTACCCATCAACACATATCTAGGCTGGGAATTCAAAGCTAATTCCTAGGTATTCAAGCCATGATGTTCAGGAGCAGCCCCCTCAGTTGGAACAGAGAAGGCAGAAGTTCCCACATGTATAAAGACAGAGCTCAGCTTGGGTAACAAAGTTCCAGTGGTGCCCATGGCAGCCAAGGACACTGTGACCCAGTGCCACCTCTGTATTTAGTGAAGAGCAGAAAATGGGACACAGTCACACACCCCACAGGGTTTCCAGCCTTAATTAGGTGGGGAGCAGAGAAGAAAGGGGGGAAAGAAGATTGCCCCAAGTTCATCTGAAGTTCTAAGAACACCAAAAGAAAAACAAAAAAATGAATGTACATTGTGTAAGACCCATCTCTGAAACTGCTCTGGTGTTCAGAAGTACAAGTTTGTTTCACAGACAAGGAAACAAAAGAACTCTAGCCAAGTCACTCCTAAATTTATAATGCAAGAATCAAGATCTAAACCCAGCATTAGGAGTAGTTTAAGCCTTGTTTACAGATTCTGACAGCACCTGCAAAACTCTGAGAAGCTGCCCATGGGCTGCTGAGCCCATCGGGTGTGTTTGAGGCCATAAACCACAGGAGTCAACACGTTCCCCTGAACTGTTTATGGGTGGTTAAAGCAGAGTACTGACACCCACAGGGGAACAGGTCCCAGGACTTGGTGTGTGCTTTTACCCCTGCTGGGGAGTGCAGGACACAGCGACTCCAGGGAATCTGAACAGCAAACCTGTGGCCAGAAGTGCTGCAGCAGTGCGGCTACTCCAGCACGATGCAGGGACAAACCCCGGGAGCCCCCCGAGCCCCGCGGGATGGCTGTCAGCCCGAGCCCTGGCTGATGAGATGCACAGCTCTCCTCCGAGCCTCGGGGACACTTGCACACACTGCTGTAATCAAAAGCAGCCTGAGGATGCTCTGACTGTTGTGACTGCAGTGGCTGAAGGACCTGTCTCAAAGCCAAAAAGAGCCAAATCACAGCGAAGCAGCTGCTTTTATTCAATTCCAGTAGAGGCAGAGAGAATGTGCAGCAGCACACAAGAAGAATTAGCCTTTAAAATCTACTATGAAATAGCATTAACTTGGAAAGGAGACAACGTTTTTATTTGTAAGCAAAACTTCTTAAAACTTGAGAGAGAGGAAAAAAACCCCTATTCCAGTTTCAAGCCTGAAACTGTCAGATCCAGCATGTCCACTCAGGAATGCCTCCAGCTATTAGATCCCTACAATACAGCAATTTGGGTGGTTTACAGCATCTCACTGGAAGCCTTCCAGCTTTGCCAAGAAGAAACTTGGAAACATCTCTAGTTGAGAGCGTGCAGCAAGTCAGCTTCCTGAAAACACTCCTCCCCCAGCAAATCCTGCTTCTAACGGAATAAAATGGAATTAAAGAGTTCTGACTATAAATCTTAATACACCAAAAGTTGATTATATAATTACAAGACCTTTGTCGTGAATAAATCCTAATTACAACAATTTACAGCAATTATTCATTTACATGGTTTTCATGCTCATTAGAAGCAAAATTTATGCCAACTGCTATGTAATAAATGTCTTTCTTTTTACCTACTAGATTTTTATACTGAGCATTCATTTCAGGGAACTGACTCCAGCTCCATGTAAGAAGTTGTGATTTTTCTTTTCTTTTTTTTTTATTTTTAAATTAATGCTTTCCAAAAAAATCAGTGGATAAAGAGAAGTGTCAGGATATTACTTTGCTTCAAAGGAATAGAAGAAAAGATTTCCTGTTCAGTGGATAATCATTTTTTCAGCATGTACCACTCAGAGCTTAGAAGAACAGTAATTTCAGCTAGACAGGGTTTCCTCCTATGCTTTTATTCCTCCAGCCTGCTACTCTTCACTGTGAAACATCATAAAACCCACTTCTTCCAATGCTGCCCCAGTGCTAGCGTGATCATCTGTAAAATGAGCATCCTTAGATGCTTAGGGGTTAATTAAAGGCTTATGAAGATCTTTACAGCCCCAGCATGCAGTTCTAAGCAATTCACACTGTACTTCATTTTTGTTTTGAGTTTAGCCAAGTGTTCTGCAAGGACAACATGAGAAGTGCTTCCCACAGATTAAAGCTACCTTTGATGTTATAGAACTGTAATTATGACTGCACAAAATCAGAATGGATGTTCCCTGTCCAGTGAATAGTTGCCAACCAACCAGATCTTCAGAACTCCAAAGTTCAGGCTTCTTCCATCCCTGCAGGGACACCATTTAATGCTTTCAGTCTGACCTTACAACAACAGGACTTTGGTGAACATCCCCCAGTCCACTGGCAGCCCACAGCAGGAAGGCAGGCAACACAGAGGGAGTGCCTGAGCAAGCAGAGCACAGCCTGCAGGCACATCCCTCTCCAAAATCCCGGGGCTGGCGAAGGAGCAGCTTCTGCAGGCACGCGAGGCCTGAATCTGTCACAAAATACAACATACACTTCCAACCTAAGTCCTTCTGGCAGAGCTCTCTCTGGAAAAGGAAGGATCATGGTCACAGCAGGGACAGGGGCGACACAGATGCCACACAGTAAACATCCTTTTCTGCTGCAGACACTACCCTCCTTCCCACCCCAAGGGGGAGGCAACTGTGCTCCTGCCATGACCACACACAAGGTAATATGAAGAACACTCAATACTGCACCAGCCAGAAAAACTTGGGATCTCTGGCTTATGTGCTTACCCAGGAAACAGCTGGAGCTGAGCCAAGGAATCCACAAAAGGGTGTGGAATCTGGCTGCAGGTAGGCAAGGACTGATTTCCAGGAAATCCACCCCTGCTCTCGAGCTGTGCAGTCACAGACTCAGGAATTCATCCCAGTGTCTGTCACATCTCCCTAGGCTTGTGGCTGGACAGCAGTCAGATGGTCTGGAGAGGATTACAGTGGGAAGAAGCTCTCCCCTCTCTCCTAATTAAAGTGAGGAAGCACTCAGCCCTTCTTCCTCCACTTCAGTCTGGGAAGATGAGCTGCTTCCCCCTTTCCCAAGAGCTCTCAGAGCATGAAGAAGCCCCTGGAGATGAGATGAGAAGAGAGCAGGAAGCTGGGTACCAGAAAGTAGCTAAATTCACACAAATGAGAACTAGGAAGTATTAAATTGAAGAAGAAATATATCAAATTTTCTGTGTGGCACCTTACCTAATGAAATGCTGTTACAGGGCATTCCTGATGAGGCAATCCCTTGGAGAACATCTTCCTTTTCATTCCAAGGGATACAAACCCAGCATGTAAGAAGTGCGAGTCAAGCCCAAAGGTTGCTTAATTCCATATCATGCCTTAAACAGCCCACCCCGGAGATGGGCAGGGAGGAGCAGAGGGTTATGCAGGACTGTCTTACCCTTCTGTTTCTGCCCCAGAGACCTGTGCATATGGCAGCTCCACTGGAGATCTGTTCTGTTCACCTGCTCATCATCTCCTTGGACCCACACAAACCTTCACAACCTCGTACTGCTTGTGACCATAAACCCCACAGCTTTTACCACACACTAGGTGGTTTGTTTGGTTTGCCAGGCTTTTTTTGGAAGGTTGGTTTTTGGGTTGGTTTTGGTTTTTTGTTTTTTTTTTGCCTACCAATTTCCAACTTTAAGCAATGGCTTTATTCACAGAAAGACACAGTGAGCAACTACTGCCCACACACTGCATTCACACCACCCACTTCACAAGTATCTATGGCACACAACATCCCTTTTCCAGGCTGGGAAGTCCTACCCTACCAGTTAAGCATGCCCTGTACAGAACCCATCCCCACAGCACCTCTACTGCCCTCCTCAGAGCCTTATCAAGTCTATAAAGATGAGCACACACCACGGAAACCTTCTGTGGCAAAACACTGATTTCCATCCCTTCCCTCATACCTTCTAACACCCAATGTCCTCTTTCAACTGCACTGAGCAGAGGAATGATTACAGCTCCCAAACCAGGAGACACCAACTTGCTCTGTGAAAATGTTTGTAAATCAGCCAAACCCAGTGGCAGAGTTACCATGCATGTGGCTTTAGGAACATCAGCAATGCACAATGAAAGGAGAACAACACACAACACAAAGAGAAGTTCTGCTAGGGACCAAATTGCTTTTTCGAGGTCAAGTTGAGCACTTCCTTATACAGAAAACAGCTCAAATCCAGTAGGACAAGTCCCATGAAGAGCTGTTACCTTGTAAGAGAAAGGATACTGATTCAAACACTAGAGTTACCAAGCTAGAGTATATAACTAGTTATCCTCTTGTAGCTTTGGGGTTTGGTTTTTTGGCTTTATTTTTTTCTCCTTCCCATTCCCATACCAAACTAAGTTTTTTTTTGCCCAGTACTCATCTCACCATCCTAGATACCAATGACACATCTTATCTACCTCCTGAGCTGCTTTCTAAAGCACCTCTGGTCACCTCAGAAAACTCCTGAACGCTTTGATTTCTGCTTTCTGAACTGCACACATCATCTGCCACTTTGATTACCTGTATCACATTGGTTTTCCCTGTCTTCTCTCACTGAGAGCAGCACAGAATGACCTTGCAGAGGTCCTGCACAAGTTGATGTATTATTCAAGTCCAATTCCTCAAAACACTTTTGTTGAAGACACGTGGAGAGGACAAGTCAGCTGACCCTGCAGCTCGTGCTGAGGTTTACACACCAGACATGCAGTGCCAGCTATTACAGTGCAGGAATGCACAGCAAAGTGCAAGGGACACACAAAACTGTGCTGTGTTTTGAAAGACCACTAAAGGAGAGAGAAAAAGAGAAAGGTGTAACTGAACAAGCCTGAGTTTGAACACCAGCCACAAAGCCCGGCTGGGGTTTCAGAGCTTCCTCACATTTGGACCCTTTGATTCCTCACACCTTGGGAATAAAAACAAACTTGGTTGTCACTTCATTTCATGCATGTAATGAGGATGTTGAAGGAAAGCAACTGTTCCCTCACACAAAAGCACAAAGAAGTCTCAGTGCTTGGACTCTGGGCACTGTGGTTTTCTCCTCTATTTCCCTTGGGATGGTTTCTGTGTTACTCAGAAGTGGAAGGTGGGAGAGACCTTACTTTCTCTCATGCACATTTGTTTCAATTCTCCATTTCCATTTGTACTTGTTCTTCTCCCCCTGCAGAAAATTGCTGCATAACATCACTGCTGAGAACACAAATACAATCTCCTCTAGAGAAAAACTGTAAAATGTATTCCTACAGTTCACACCTCTTCTTGAAGGTCTTCTCTTTGTTATTGCTTCATACACTGTGGAAACCATTTTTTAGTTAGTTAACACTGAATCAAAGCCCTCAGAACTTAAAAGCATAAACTACTGTGCACGATCTACAGGTACCCACTTTGAAAAAGTGGAATTCAAACAGAACCATAAGTAAGTTGAGAAATATTTTGCAAGACAAAGCAATCCTAGACATTAAATTTAGAGAGAAACCATCAAATACCATAGGTCAGTGTGAAACACCAAAGAGAGACAGGATCTTACAGGCACCTTTAAACACCTAATCCTAGCAAGGGTCAGCACAACAGACAGGGTACAGTTATCTGCTACTGAACTGCAGCACACAAGAATAACACACCCATTTTCATCCAACACTTACCAGCTGCTTCACTGTACTGCACTGTACTTCAGCCTCTCAGAGCATGTAGTAGTTCAGACCCCCAGCAGCTGCACCCAAACCTCTCTCAAACCATGTGCAATTCTACAAGGGACTGGAGCATCCCTTCCACAGATTTCATTGTTTCATTAGGGAAACACAGGTGGAATCACTGGATGATGCCTTTCACAAGAAACTGCTGCAGAAAGCTGCTGTGTTTCATGGCTGGCACGACTGTGGGGATTGAGTGTAGGTGTAACCATCCTCCTTCAACAGAGGCAATCCTGATTACACTGGATGCACTTTAAACCCAGTGAGAGAGGGGCAAATGGCCACATGTTCCCTACCGCTACTTCCAGGATTGCCCAGCAACAGTCCCAAACTTTCCAAGATCTCAGTCCAACCTGGGAAGGTCACTTGGCAACTTAAAAGCATGCTGGCACTGCTGGTGTGCAGAACCTTGTCTGTAACAGTACAAACGTGCATTTTCACTACTAAAATACGTGCTATTTTTGTCCTCTGCCAAAGCAATCCCTCAGATCCAAGAGTGCTAGTCCAGTAAATTTGTGACATCCAAGGTCTCTATTTTCATGCTTAATAAATACCACTATCAAAGCCCTGTCTGAGAGGTAGGTCAGGTAAACCCAGCAAAGTCCATTTTGGCAGTATTCCAGCCATGCAAAACTACCAGGAGCGTGGCTGTTACTGATATTTTCCTGCTGTGCCTCCCCCAAGACCGTATCTTTGCTGCAGGCTGCCGGTCAGCGCCGTGCTGCCAAGGCAGGGAAGGAGGGACTACCCCAACAGCAGCTGGCAGAGCTATTCCCTACACATGCCTAGCACCACACATCAGCATCTTCCAAATGCAGCTTCCCTGTCCTGAGCAGAAACATGGGCAGCAGCTTCCTGAGGGAGCACTTGGCAACTTTACGCTGGGAACTGTAATTCTCACCTACCTTCTACACCACAAACCCACTCGCTTTTAGGAGCTGACAACCAACACTTTCACCCATCTTGCAGCCAAGATTTTGGAGAAACTTGTTTGACACTGCAACTCTCAGCTGGGTGTCCAATTTGACATGCACATGGAAGACAACCGGTCTACAGGGAGATGCATTTCTCAGTAAACAAGCCCTTTGCAAACCCCACTTTGGGTTGCCCAGCAAATGGAATGTCTTTGCCAGCACCAAGATACTTCAGTTAATTAGGCAGCGCTCCCTTTAACACTGACATTGTTATTAATGAAGGCTACTGAGATAACAAATATAGCTGTTTAGCTAAAAATAAAAGTGCACTGCCTGCTCACTCACACACCCCAGTGAAACCTCCTCGTACATCAAATGCAGGCCACTCTCCTTAAGCAAATCACTCACAGGAGGAAGAAAAATGTTTCCTCTAACAGGTGATCACTTTCCTGTGAAACCATCCAAGTACAGGGACCCACTCCAGGCACTGCAGGTCTGGAGACCATCGATCCCCTCGAAGCACCCTAGGTTTCTGTGCTGCAGGCACCTTCTACATGTGAGGAAAGGGATTTTATTGACAGCCCCGAGGAAGGCACAGGATTTTAATTCAGTCCACAGCAGAACAAGTGGAAACAAGAAAAAAAATTGGCTCTCTGGGGAAATGGTCATAATCAATTATAGGAGAGAACACAAGGAAGAATTTCAGTGACAAGCCACCTTCAGTCAGGGAGAACCCAAAACCCTGCCCTAAAGCCAGGGGAACCTCACTCCTTAAGGCAGAACAACTACTGCAAAGCTGCTGTTCTGTTTCATAAACAGAGGTTTAGTCCGTCATTAACATTTTAACTACTGCAAACATGCCATTCCTTTCCACTTGTAACCAGCACCACTGCTCCACTCTGCTCAGCACACACCTGCACAGCTGCCAATCCCTACAGACCTGGGGGCTTGTCCATGGGTGCATTACAGTGACCTGGCCCAGGGAACCCCACACTGGGCTACGGAGTTATGGATTTCCTTGCTTTTTGACTCCAGCCAGCACTCCATGCTTTGACACTTCAGCTCTGGTTCTTCTGTACTCCCTCCCTGGGTCTCTGTCCCATCCACCACATGACCCTCAACAGGCACTCGGTCCAGGCTTAAGAGAGCTACAAAAAGTAGTTTATCAACAACCACAAAGAGTCACAACCTTTAATTGGCTGAGAAACCACTTCCTCTATCTCTAATGACAGTTAAAAGGTCTCATAAAGGAACATGTGAGAGGACGAGGAAAGGTGGTCTTTAGAAAATTCCTCAGCTCAAGCACCAGAAGGAAATGTCTCTCCCTGCTTTTCCCCACCACTGGGCTTATGAACATCCTCCTTTGGGTTTTGATTACATAGCTCACTGCCTTTGGATGCTGCAACTATAGTTTTGAAGTAAAGAATATAAATCTTAATATTCTTCTATTCAATCATCAAAGCACTGAGGCAGAGATCTTGCATTTGAAGAGACACATCAAGGCTTCAGATACAGCCACAGCAACTCCAACTGTCCCCCTGTCCTTTTGTTTTCTGCAAGTTAATGATTTACAGAAATGAAAAGCCTCGGGGGGCCACAGCCCCCCTGTCTCCAGCAAGCATGAGGTGGGTGACAGTGGCACTTGACTCCAGTTTGGTGCCAGCAGCTGGAGGGGCTGCCCCTGGCCATGGCACAGGAGGCACGGGGACAGCACAGCCTCCAGGAATGGGACCCCAGCCTGCTCCAAGTGCTCCAGTGAGTTGGCCTGACAGTTGTTGAGCAGAAGAAAGTGAACACTTTCACAAGAATTATTCTGATCCTGGAACATATTAAAGCACCTGCATCCCCAAAGCACCCGATGCAAACCTTGAAACTTTTGTTCCTTTGTTCACTGAGAGGGGAAAAACCAGTCCAGAATCAATCTGCAGAGTCAAAGCACTCAGCATACCATAAGCTATGCTTGTAATATCAAGGATTGAAGAGGGTGAAATCAGTTTCCCTTTATTCATGTAAAACATGGCCAACTAACAATTCATATGATGCAGTGACTAAAGTTTAGTCACTCTTCATATGAAAAACACAGGTCATCCATTTGCATCTTCACTATTAAGGCAGAATTAAACTACTCCTTAAAATCAAGGCAGGGGGAAAGTACTTAAACATTACTACAAATCATATAAAGAGCTGGATCATCATCATTCAGGAAGGTGCTTGGGTTTACAGGGCTTTATCTCCAAGGTGTCCTGCAATGAGCTTTCTGCTTTGCTCCTGAAAGGATGACATCAGGCAATCCCTAAGCAGGAGTGACCCTCACGAGGCAGTAAACTCTTGTCCTCTGGACTCAGTTACACTGAACACCCTGTGCATTATTACAGGGCACTGAGTTTTATGGAAATCTGAAACCTACCTCGCAGGATCCTTTAAGGCAGGTAAGTAAACACAGTCCTTATTGAAAATACAACACTGCTAGACATTCAAGTTCTCCTGTATATGTTCTCCAGAGAAGCAGAGGAATAAATTTACAGTGAAATCCTTCGCAGCTCTTAGTAGAATACTATAAATCCATTTCAAAACACTTCTCTCATCTTGATGATGTTTCACCATCTCCAGGCAATTAAATCAAGCTCTTCATGCTGCAAAGACAGCTCAAGCTTCACTGGCATTTTAATCCATCTCTCAAGTTGCTGCTGATCACACAAAGCCCAGTGAGACAGGACCAAGAACTCCCAAAACACTTCTCCCTTTTATCCAAGCTTGGCAGTCAGACATGCAGAGATTGGAGCTATATCTGTGTTACTTCTAGACAGAGATAATCAGAAGTAATCCCCTTCCACATCCATTTGCTCCAGGAAAACCCCACCCAAGTGTCCACTGATATTCCTGCAGAAGACCCTGCACACTGCTGTCCCACCGAATAGATAAAGTGAGAAAAAAACCCAATGCAAAGTTCCTGACATTTGGAATCCAGGCATGGAGGCAGCCTCGGGCGATTCCTGACGCAGGGCCTCTGTGTGGCTGCTTCCAGAGAGCTGGGTCACTATTGAGCCATAAAGATTTGCATCATCCCAACACGAACAGCAAACCAGGGGCAGTCTCAGCCTGACTCACTGAGCACATCCCAAGGTCCAGTGATGAATTTCCCACAAGGGAAACCAGACACTACAACAGGTTGGGTCACCTCAAATGCACTTCTGCACATCCACAGCTCACTTGTAGCTGCAAACACCCTGGAATGCTTCAGATTTGGTCCTAATGTGACAGACTGTGACAGACTGCCATGAGCTTTGCTTTCTGACATGAGAAAGAAAATGATGCAATATTCTGAAACACCAAATGCAGCTGAAATACCAGCACCAGGAGATGTTTCCTCACTCTGCTGTGGCAGCAAGGACACGGCCCCAAAAGGAACTGCTCTTCATGTCACAACACACCACCTGCCTGAAAAATACTACATTCACCTAAAGGGAATTAACTTGTGACCATTAAGGAAATATGACTAAGGACCCCCCTGCGAAGGAAGCTAAAGAATGTTACTGTTTTCAGGGTTCAATTTCTGTACAGTCCTAGCACACAGCCTGTACTAGAGAACAGGCAAACCAGAATGACAAAAACTTAATTTATAAAGCCTTACTTCTAGAACAGGATTGCAGAAAAAACTATCAATGTTCACATGCAGTATTCATGCCCTGAACAGTAAGAGTTTGAGAGAAAAAAAAATCACTTAGGGCTGTTGCTGCACCTGATTAACTTCAGTGACCAGAACTGCTGTTGCAGTGTGGCCGAGTGACCACAACTCCTCCCCAGCAGCAGCACGGTGTGCGTCTGCTGCTCCCATATCCTGACTGCATCTTATTTCCTGCACAGAGAAAGGTAATCAATAATGCTCTTCGGGATCACACACGAAAAAGGGCAACCTTGATTCCCTGACATTGACCCAGCTTAGCCCAAGGGGCTCCAAACAGACCAAAAGCAGCTTGTTTCACACACTGAACACTACACCCCTGAGCAGGACCTGAAAAAAACCATCAAAAATCATTTCTATTAAAAAGAAAGGACAAAGTAATAACCCAACAGCTCCAAAAATACATAAAAGCTGCAAAAAGAGCCCATTATGTTATTGATTGTTACTAATGTCTGTCATGCTCCTGACAGAAGCTAAACCTTCACAGCCAAGTGACAAATCCCTTTGGATTGTCACACCACACTGGTGAGTGATGGAAAGCCTGACAGGCTATTAGTGACAACAGCCTGAACAAGGTTCTAAGGAACAACCAAACCAGAATTTTAAATGAACCACCATAGAAAGAAAGGTATTTGCCCTGGAGGGCTGCAGCCCTGGAGTTTGCCCTGGACTGCCATCCTCCATGGACACTGAAATACCCTGTGCCCGACTGCAGGAGGGACAGGAGGAGATCCCAGGACACAAAGCTCCCATGCTCTGCTGGGGTAGAAAGCAAGACAGGCCCCTCACCCCATTGCTCCTGCACAAACACATTCCCATCCTGCTGGGTCCCAGGACTTGCTCCACCTGTGGTTTCTCCTACACCACGCGGTCCAAGCACTCAACTACACATCAAAAGTCTACGTGCATTCTTGATCTCATAAATCACTTCCAGACAGTTTTCTATGCCAGGCAAAAAAATAAAATCATCTTTCTCCCACACAAATCTGAGGTTCAATACTCAGGGTGAGCTGGGTAAATACTTCGACTTCAAAGCACCTACTTTAACTTTGATTTAAATAATCTGTTCTGATCTTGGTTTGCATTTGTACTTTCCAGAACTTTTCCTGAAAAGAAATACTCTTCCTGGCTGGAACATGGTGATTTTTTTTAAATCTATTAGGAAGCTACTCTATAAACACTTTTTTATTTTACTATTTATAAGTTACTTACATTAGTATCTTTTATTCCCTCTTCAGTATTTGACTATTTATGTGAGTTTCATACCCTCTTGTTACTCACAGATGAAAAGGAAACAAAGCTTCCCAGCTTTTTTAGCTTCTCACCTGTGACTGCACAGCTCCCTGAACTAACTCCAGGAGGAACCCTGAATGAAGAACATTTCGTGTCTGCAAGAAACTGACTCCTGTCAAACCAGTTCTGTGCTGCAGCAAACTCACTGCAGGCACCTCCACCTACCTTCTGACTTCACTTTCTTCAAAGTTACAGAAGCAAATAGATCCTTCTTGAATATTATAATTTAATTAAGAGTTACTACACCAAGATAGGAGTTAAGGCCTGAATCTAGTATTTTCAAACCCAAATTCTTAATTCTTCTTTTCAATTCTTCATTTTAACCTCTTTTGTTTTCCCGAAATTTCTTCCACTGCTCTTCATCCTTCTACCCACATTTGCCCACGTTATGTTTCCATCATGTTTTCACCACCTTCAGAGGCACGTGCATCTACTGTGTGCCACCTGACCTTCCCTTCCCTTCCCTCAGGAAGGCTGAAGAATTCTTTCCAGGGCTTATTCATCCAGGTAATGTGGCCCATGAATCATCCCACGGTCTCGTCTCACATGACAAGCCCCGAGGTCCGTGCGCTGCTGCACAAACAAGTCCAGCCCACCCTCCTGCTCCAAGCAGGAACATTCCCCTCCTGCTGCCCCCATGCCAAGCACGCCCTGCTCCACCCTCCCTCCGCTCCTCAGGGTCACTCACACCCCACAGCACCCCCAGTTACCACCAGGAGACCCCATAGAGGAAACACCTGATGGCTGGTAAGGGTATTGTGCCCTCCATGGGCACCTGGCACAGGCTCCCACTACACACCTCAGTGCCTGGCAGCACCAGGCTGCAGATGTTTTGAGGGCAGCCACCTGCTTTTTAGGATCCCTATGGCTTCTCCATCCTTTGCCTGGCTACACATCTCCACTGCAGACCAGCCACAGCTCAAGCCATTGTTCAGATCAACCTATTTAATTTTCTTACGCATTTTAAGCTCCAGTGCGAACAAAGTCACGCCTGTCCCCAAACACACTCTGGTACACCAAAAGCAGGGCAGTCTGCCACTGGAGGACAGAAGGACACAGGAAAATTAGGCATCTGACAGGATTACACAGTAGTCTCAGGAACAGCCAAAAATAAAACCCTTCCAGTTCAGTGCTGTGGCCAAAAGGTAACTTCAGGGCTTTACACACAGCCTGGCTGAGGAGGCACACAGCACATCTGTCATTCCCCACGAGGGGAAATGCTTTGCCAGAGGAATGTTGCAACCAAGGGCATTTCAGAGGGAGCGCTTCGTGCACAACACCAGTGCAGTGCTCTGTCCAACTGGATGACACCAACACCCAGCCTGAGAGACACATCACCCTTCCCAGCTTGGTTAAGACTCACACATGAGTCATTATTTTGAAGCACAGTGTCACATTTGCTGCATTTTCTACATTACACAAACAGGACACTACAGAAAATCCCGCGCAAGGAGATTTACATTTTTGGGTACAGCCTGTCCAAATGCCTATGTGACAGTCCTGAAACAAAGCTATTCCTCCCACCCAAGCCCAGCATCAGCAAAAACAGCAATTTACCTCTTCACTGGGGCTCACTTGAAGGAAATACACAACAGGAGAGAGATTCTTGTTGTATTGTTGAGGGGTTAACAGCACTCAGGGAAAAGCCATCACGAGGATCTGTGCCAACCGATCTGAAGGCAGCTCTGAAGAAACCCTCAACAGGTTTCACGTGAAACAGCATTCCCCAGTGCAGAGCAGACAGGCACTAATTTAAGCCACAGTGTTACACCTGATAACCTTTCCTTCATCTACAGTTTCTACTGAGCACCACTCCAAAAGCTCAGTGTTTTCCCTAAGAGAGGTATTCAAACTATGTGCCAGCCCAGTAACAAACCCCAGTACAGGGGGAAGAGCTCTCCTTCAGTGGGAGTGGCAGTGCTGTGGATCAGGGGACACGCAGGGACAGGCACATGCCCACAGCCAGCCCCAGCCCCTCGGTGCCACCACCCAAGCAGCTCTCCCGAGGCTCTCCGTTCACATATTCACCTGCTAGAACAGGGGTACAACACTGCCCTATTCCCTGTGGGATGACCCCAAAGCTCCACAGCAGGACTTCTCCTGATGGGCTGTTATGGATGTGTGTTGAAACACAAGCAAAGAGGAAGTATTTGTATGGCCTTACCACAGTTTCTGCCTCATCCAATTTCAGCAAAAGAAAGCGATGGTGAAGCTCCTGCTCCTTCACTTCCATTCAGATATGACATGGCCAAACATGACCCAACATCAGCTTTCCAATGAATACAGTCTCACAGGTGTTTAGATTTTGGGGGCTTTCCCCCCTGTTTTGTTTACAATTTCTTAGCCACAACACTTTACTTGGCCCTGTAGTGTTTTGACACTACAATAAAGCCCAGAGATCCCATTCCATTAGAAAAAAAGCATAAAGAACCAAGAATCCTTTCTCTTTGTTCACACAAGCTTTGGCCCTGTGGCAAAGCAAAAGGAAAGCAGAGAGAGCCCACCCCTCCCCGGGGACCCCACAGCCAGGAGGGGCAGATAATCCAGCGCACACAGGTCGGGCAGAGAACCAGAGAGTCCTCTGCCAATCCACACCCCAGAGCCAGGAAAACCCGAATAAAGACTTACACTGAGCTGAGCTTACGGAGGAGCTTTTGGGGGCCTTATAAATGAGCTGAGGAGGGAGAGGCCACTCATAAAAGCCCCATGGAAGAAACAAGAGCAGTGCTGCACATCCATCAGTGCTGTCACCCCGAGCCCTGCCCCTGCCAGCACTGGGGGGCATTCACCCCTTTAGAGCCCTGGGCGTACAACAGCTTTGAGTAAGGCAACACAAGTTCTGGATGCGAGGAACGATTCCTACTGCTGCACATACAAAGGAATAATTCCTGTTCATCGCTCTGCCCAGAGGAGTTTCCTGATGCAAAGCATTTTGGTCAGGGAGCTGCCGTACCAAAAAGCGGCCTGAATTTCAGCCTCGAACTTTTATTTCACGGCCAGGAGCCCTGCCGAAAGGCAAACCGAGGCGTGCCGTGTGAGAGGCACCGGCCGGGAGGCAGAGAAACACCGCAGGATGGCGAATACAAACCCTGCGCGGTCTGAAGGATGATCCGAGCAGCGAGGAGTCACTCACGGCCGAGGGGGTGTCGGGCTCGGAGACCCCGGGGGGGGCACAGGAGGCCCCAAACCCGGCTGGTTTCGCCCCAAAACCGGCGGCACCCACACGGCACAACACGGGGGGCCGGGGAGTGACCCCCGGGCAGCCCCCCAGCCCAAAGGGGCTGCAGACAAAGGGGCGGGCAGGGCCCGGGGGTCTCTCGGGGTCTGGGGGGAGGGGGGGGGGTTGCCGGGTGTGGGGGGGCCTCCTGGGGTCTGGGGGGGCTC
>VXBX01001593.1:55794-105419 GCA_013400415.1 Scytalopus superciliaris
GGGCCGGGCCGGGCCGGGAGAGCCGGGCACGCCCCGGGGGCGGGGCTGCATCCCGTCATCCCGGGATACCCCATCCCGCATCCCCGGCACCGGCCGGCATCCCGGGACAGCCCATCCTGCATCCCGGGATAGCCCATCCCGCATCCCCGGCACCGCCCGGCATCCCGGGACAGCCCATCCCGCATCCCGGGATAGCCCATCCCGCATCCCCGGCACCGCCCGGCATCCCGGGACAGCCCATCCCGCATCCCTGACATCACTCGGCATCCCGGGATAGCCCATCCTGCATCCCGGGATAGCCCATCCCGCATCCCGGGATAGCCCATCCCGCATCCCTGACATCACTCGGCATCCCGGGATAACCCATCCCGCATCCCTGACATCACTCGGCATCCCGGGCCACCCCCCCAGCTCGGCAATGAGGGATTTTCTAAGCCACAGCTGGGTAGCAATAGCTCAGCTCTCCTGCAGACACTTGGCTCAACACCTTGTGTTTATAATACTGCTCCATGCTCTCCTCAGCTCCCCAAAACACTGGAAAGACTCAGGCAGCCTGTTCTTTCCTCTGAAGCCCCGTTGGAAACTCAGCAGGCCTTGCAGGTGGTGGTGGGAGGAGGGAAAAGGGACAGAGGACTTGAGAATTGAGTTGTCATCCCTTCAGAGCTGGGGGTTTTGCTATGGCTTAATAAGAAAGAAAAGTTTTCAAATACTCCATGGCCATTGTCCAAAATAGCATCTATTTACCCCATGTTTCCAATTTCAGTTTCATGTCAGCTTCTGACATCAACAAACTAACGATCTGTAAACAATCAGACACTCATTTCCCATAACACAGAATAGACAGGAGTAATTTCTGTGGAAGGCCCCTAATGCTGACTTTGACACAAAAGACAAATGTGAAGTCAAACAGCACTTTACTAGCAAAATATCTAGTTTTCTCACAGAGCAATGGACAATGGGGATGTACAATCTCAGGACTTAAGCATCTCTGCCATCGTTAAAACTAACTGTTCTCTTTCTCAGAGAAAATGAAGCTTTGCGGTCACTTGCTGGCCCTGTAAATGCATCCTTGAGAGTTATTTATCCCATGGGATAATGCCTCTATTGAGCCCCCAGCCTTACCTTCAGCTTTCTCTGGCTTCCACCAAAACACAGAGAAATGCCTCCTTTCCTTTCCTTTCCTTTCCTTTCCTTTCCTTTCCTTTCCTTTCCTTTCCTTTCCTTTCCTTTCCTTTCCTTTCCTTTCCTTTCCTTTCCTTTCCTTTCCTTTCCTTTCCTTTCCTTTCCTTTCCTTTCCTTTCCTTTCCTTTCCTTTCCTTTCCTTTCCTTTCCTTTCCTTTCCTTTCCTTTCCTTTCCTTTCCTTTCCTTTCCTTTCCTTTCCTTTCCTTTCCTTTCCTTTCCTTTCCTTTCCTTTCCTTTCCTTTCCTTTCCTTTCCTTTCCTTTCCTTTCCTTTCCTTTCCTTTCCTTTCCTTTCCTTTCCTTTCCTTTCCTTTCCTTTCCTTTCCTTTCCTTTCCTTTCCTTTCCTTTCCTTTCCTTTCCTTTCCTTTCCTTTCCTTTCCTTTCCTTTCCTTTCCTTTCCTTTCCTTTCCTTTCCTTTCCTTTCCTTTCCTTTCCTTTCCTTTCCTTTCCTTTCCTTTCCTTTCCTTTCCTTTCCTTTCCTTTCCTTTCCTTTCCTTTCCTTTCCTTTCCTTTCCTTTCCTTTCCTTTCCTTTCCTTTCCTTTCCTTTCCTTTCCTTTCCTTTCCTTTCCTTTCCTTTCCTTTCCTTTCCTTTCCTTTCCTTTCCTTTCCTTTCCTTTCCTTTCCTTTCCTTTCCTTTCCTTTCCTTTCCTTTCCTTTCCTTTCCTTTCCTTTCCTTTCCTTNCCTTTCCATAGGCTCCCTGAGCCAAACACACCTCCCAGGAGATCCACAGCTCTTGATCCATAAACAGGGATTTCAGTTTGTCTTCTGAAAGGGGCTGTTGATTAAGTACCCTTAGGATCCGTTGGAAACCTGGAATGCTAATTGGTTTTGGTTTTTAAAGATCCCATGGCACATTTTAGAACAACAGACCACTGTGTCCAGCCAAGCTCTTGGTGGAGAGGGGGCTTTGAATTCGATCTTTACACACTGCTCCTAAAGTCTTCCTCATGGACACTTGGCACCATGTCATCACTGTAACCAGCTGGCTCAATGCTGTGAGGTGAGTCTTTGGCATTAGTCCACAACAACCAGCTTTGCCACAAAAAATTCAAGCAACTTATTTATACAGGGCTGTGTTTTCCTTCCTGTATTTATTTTAGTAGCAGCTAATAGTGGTAGCCTGCAGTGCCTGTTAGTAAAACCACATGGGGTGTGAATACCTAACAATGAAAATGAGTTCTCACGTTAGCGGGTATGGGTTTATTGAATGTTTCTGAGTGTCTGCCCCATGGCTGAGTCCCATATTACACATGCCTGGCAGTCCTGACCCTGCCAACCCGTGTGGCTGCTGAGAGCCTGCCAGGGGCCACTGTCACTAGTGTGCCCTGAGCCCTGCATGTGCATGATAAACTCCTGCAGGAGCAGACTTTGTCATTCCAGAGCTTGGCAACTTCTATTCAACCCATTGCAAGCATGCAAAGTACTCTCATCTTTTTCATGTCTTTCTTTACTGATAATAAGAAATTAAGATGAATAACAGCTATATGTGGCAAATGAATGTTATATCTAGCTTAAAGACACAGGGCATGAAATGTAGTTTTGTGCTGAAGAGATTAAGCAAATTAAAGATTCTAATCCTATTTTAGTCTTAAATTGGGGTATTGCCATCTGAGCAGCCTGCTGTGTTCTGCTGAAGGCATATCTGTGGGTCAGTGGGCTATTCAGGCAGTTTATGTGCAAAAATTAATCCTGCAATCCTTCCTTAATCGCCTCCCTAACTGCATCAAGGCATTCTGACTTAGGACATGACAGTTTTTTAGGGGGGGGGGGCTTATAAACTGTGTTAAATTGGTCAGCTTGAAAGATAATTCAAAATTACTTCTAGAACTTCCTAGTGTTCAACACAGGCCTAAATTTTCTCCCAAGGTTAAATGTGCAATTAAAGTTACTGAAAATTCTATTTACAGAATGTTACAAGGGTTTTTTTCATCTAAAATGATTCTTTGTAGTTACACTGCTGAATGCACACCAGAATACTTCAGGCCATGCAGGTTTGAAGTCAGAGGTGTTCTGCCTGTTTAGCTTTCTTTCGCCCTTCCCCCTTTCTTTGTACCGCTCTGGTCCCCCCCCCCGTCCCTGCTCTCATCAGTTAATTGCCATAGGATATGCTGAATGGAAGCCAGAGATGCTCAGCCTGGCATTGTAGGGGTAGAAACACCTCTGAACTTGTTTGAACAGCTTTCAGCCCAGCCTGATCCCCCTCCTCTGCAGCTAAAACCACCTAGCCTTCTGCACCTGAACCTTTTATCCTGCCTTGTTCCTGTGCTGTCCCTGAGAGTGTAATTATCTCAACAGGGCTGAGATGTGAACTGTAGCCTTTGTGGCAGCCGACTCCTGGGCTTTACAAGCTGCTTACACAGCGTCCAGCCTTGTTGTTTCCCTTCAGTACTCATCATGTACTCAGAAACCCCTCACCACTTACAAGCCCACCCCAAGCTCTCCATCAGCTCAGCAAATCTGGAGTCAGAGTAGGAACTCTTTCTTTATTGCATAGCTAAGCACTTGCCTAAGAGGCAGTGGGGCAGTCTCATGGCAAAGGCAAACTCCTCGCAGGAAAGAAGCCCCTGCCAGGCTGGGTATGGCTTTCTGTGCCTGTGGGATTCTGCTGAGAGAACTGAACTCAGACAGCAGAGGTAGCTCAGAGGTACCCAGGAGCTTGCACAGGCCAAGAGTGTGCTGAGAAGTGTGTCCCAGGCAGTGACACAGCATGGCTCTCCACTGCAGAGGGACTTGGTGCTTATATATTGCTGAACTCCTTGCAGCATTACCTTACCTGCATCTCACCTTTGTGTCTGTGCTCTTCAGCCTGTGTGTGCCACGGGCTGGGAGTTCATGGGTAGCAACAGCTAAAGAAACATTCACCAGCTCTTAGACATGGGATTTCAGACTGCGAATGTGTAAGAGTGCTCCGGTGTTACCTGTGCCCACCGGGGTGGCAGGTCTGGTGGCAGAGAACTGGGTTCAGGGCTGGGAGCTGACCTGGTGTCACACCAAGGTGGTGCTGCTGCTGCTCCTGGGAACTCGTGTGTTTGCTGCCCACCCCGGGGGTGCTCAGGGCTCATGCAAGACCTGTTTGTGACCACAAAGAACAGGTGCCAGCCTGCCCTAAGGAGCAAATGAAATCCCCACAGACAGTAACAGAGGGTATAACAAACTGCTCCTTCAGAGAAGCAAACAAATCATGCACAGTTTGTAAAGAACGCAGTGATTAAGTCCTTAGTTCTTTTGGGAAAAGATACGTGATAACTTTCTAAAAATAAGCTGACTTTTCAGCAGTAATTTCTAAATAATTATGCTGGAATTTGGAAATGAGGTTTTTTTAACTCCTGAATGAGTGTGCACACTTCTGTAAGTGTAGGGGCAAAATCAAATTTGAATATGAGTAATAATTGTATGAATGCAACTGGTAATGATGGAGTCTTTTATTGTTTTAGAAATATCTAGCCAAAAGGGTGTTTGAAAAGCTCACAATTTTGTTTTCTTGGGTTTAATGCTATATTAATCACACTACATTGTATAATGTTAGTATTTCAGTATAAATTTTAATGAACGTTGGTTAATAATTTGAATAACAGGCAAAATCGGAAAGAATCTGTGAGCAGAGAGCAAAAGAAATTTTGTTTTCCAGGAGATCTGAAGGCTGAAGGTGCTATTAATGTTTAGATGAAAGCACACGAAATGTTGCCTTTTTCTCTGGAGTCAAAACGTAATTATCTCATTTGGTCAGAGATGGGGGGAAAGGAACCCTGTGAAGCAGGAATTTTATTTTAAAGATGGTTCTCTCTTACACTGTGTTGGTGCTGGTTTGGAGGATGAGTCACAATGACATTATGCATTTTTCTGCACACTAAGGTATTGAGCCCACTCATTTGTCTCCATGAGATCTTCCTTTTTCCACCAGTGGTGAACTGAGAAAACGCAATTAGCTGGGGTGGCTTAAGCTGTGGAAATGGTCTAAATTGTTTAGGGGCTTTTAAAGCACTTATTAGGGCCCAGAGTGATTATTACTCCTTTCAATAAATGTTTTCATAAGTCATGGGATCTGCTCTTCTTGCAAAAAAAAGTGATAAAAGTTATACCTGTATGTATTAAAGAGGTACCCACCTAGTGAGTTCACAACAGTTCACAATCACTTCCTAACTTTTGGACATCAGTTGAACTACAAACAGCTACCTCCTAAGTTTCAGATTTAGGCACTAAATCCGTAAGGTGTGGAAGACCAGGCAGTTTTATCCTGGCCTCAGTGGCACAAGTTGCCTGTCGTTTGACTGGCTTATTCTGAGACAGAAAAGTAACTTCTGGCCTGAGTTTCTTTTATAAAACTTCGTGTTTTTTGCTCAGCTAAATAGTTAAATTGGCCTTTATGAAGAGCACTTGGGTACAGTGAAAGGAACCTGAAGAGTAATAGGAGTGTTTCAGCACAGACCTTAATTAATTACTCAGGTGTAATCAGTGACAACAAAGGACATAAGCTTTATGACAGAGCTAGAACAGTGGACTGGGAAGAGAAAGCATAAGGACTTGCACTTTTGTCACTGATACACCACATGTCAGCACAAATCACCACGGCAAGAGTGTTTGGTGATGGCCACTTGTGGAGCTCTGGGCTCCCCATCCATGGAAGTGTGGTGTCACTCATGGAATATCTCACTGCCAGTTGCTGGCCCTTGGAATTTCTCAACAGGAGCAGGACAATGAGAGAAAGAAAGTGCTTTCAAAAGTAATTCTAAGCTTAGCAGAAGCAAATAGTCAATGTTAAATGAACTAGATTTGCATGACCTGTCCTCTCCTGTCAACTCTTCCCAGCCTATTGATATGAGCAGGTCTAAGCTAATCCCAGGATTTCCTATCAGCCTGGTATTTACAGCTGGGGCAATACTAAGCTCAGATTTTCTGAAAAGCTCATCTTCAAGCATATGGTGCCTATGCAGCCGAATGTCTTGTTAAAGTTGGAATGGAACTAGAGCTTTCAGGGTGTATCAAAATGCCTGGTTTTCAATATTTTCACATCCCATTGATGTCCAGACTGCTAAAAAATGCTATCTGAAATCATGAAAGAGTACTGAAATTAATAGTTGGCTTGTATTTGTCACTTTGATGCTCCAGAGGAACCTATAGGAAAGTGTGATTAAATATCAACAGCATTGGTTTAATTTCCTCTTAGTTTCTGTCTCTCTTCCTAGGTCTAGAATATATATGTAATGACTTATCAAGGGTTCACCCACTCAAACTGTAGTGAAATGAGTTTAGTTTCCTGTTTTTCTATAAGCATGTTGGTAGTGCACATAAACCAGAAGTTATTTGAAATGTAACAGAGCTTTCCATGGCTGGATGTGATGCTTTTACTTCTGAAGGGTGAACATGTGTTTTCCCATATTGTTTAGACCCTCTCTCCTGTTAAAGGCAATTCATATGTGTGTAAATATTAACTGGGCTTGTAGCCTCCTTTAACAATGCCTAAAGAATTCCCTGAATGGTGCTCTGGGGGGATTGTGTGTGTTAGAAATACAAGTTTCTTCAGTGCTTGTAGACAAGCTTACTCTGTAAGGCATTTGGGTCCTGCCATTTGAAGGCATTTGAAGGCTTGGGGTGTCCCGTGCTGCTCCTGTTAGGGGCAGTTGTTCCCTGTCCCCTCCACACTGTCCTGGGGAATGCTGCCCCACCAGTGCAGGCAGGGCAGGGAGAGCTGGGTCTCATCAGCACAGCCTCAGGCCAGCCACATCTGTGGGCATCCCCAGGCACAGCACTCCTTCATAGCGTGAACTTCTTCCTCAGACCCGTGTTTTAGACTACAAAAAGTGCTTCCCAGATCAGCTTAAAAGGTAGAGACATCTGTTAGATTTAGGCAGCTTACATGTGCTTATCTCAGGCTGTGGGATTTCCTTTCCTGATGCAGTGCAATGGCAAAGGAGGCACTCAGGGAGCTTCAGGGGGAGGGATGCCTCTTTCCACTGAAGAAAGGCTTCCCTTAGCATATTAAACATAAATAAGCTGAAGAACATAAATTTGAATTTCGCAGCTCTAATTGCTTATAGAACATTGAGGATTACTTTCTGCCATGAATTCAGGCAGAAACTTTTCACTCATGAAACGTGGATTTGATTGCTAAGGCCAAAAGAAATGCTGTATTGCAAACATCTCTTCCTCCTTCACAGCTGTCCCTGCCAATCCACCCAAAGTGTGGTTGTCAGGAAAATCCCTTCTCCAGGCAGTGTTGCACATCAGGAGTGCCAATGGCAGCTCTGAGCTGGAGGCTTTCCCCTGCAAGCCAACCCTTCTTACCCCCAGTCCCAGCTGCCTACAGGGACTGCTGGAGCTCTGCACATCAGGTGCCAAACTCACGGAATTACTTCCTGCATCTCACTTTCTTTGTGGAAATACTGAGGGAGCAAAGTGATTTCCTGTCAGGAAGAGCTGACATCTCCAAGTGCAAGCACCAAGTCCCTGCAGAGCGGTGGTTTCACAGGCTGGATCCACATGCCAGCTCAATCAGGAAAATGGGAAGACTTGGGAGGTAATTACTGAGTGTTTCCCTGTCTGTCCAGGGATGCCTGGCTGTGTGTTAGTTCTGACAAGTGCTCCCTTTTGGGAGGGTCATGGCCAGCTGCCCGAGCTCCCCTTGTTTGCTCTGCGTGCTCAGGGCAAACACACCTGTAAGGCCGTGCAGCAGGTACAAAGGGACAGTTCCACTTGTGAGGAGCATATGCCTTTGTTGGGCAGTATGGAGAGAATAAGAGTAATATTTTCAAATTCAGCTGAAGGAAAAATGCCATGCATGTACAGCTTTGGATGCTCCAGTATCCCATGCAACATCAGATGCACTAAATTATGCTGGGTCTAATTATTGTGTATGTACAAAGGAAGAGAGTCCCTGTCCTGAGGAGATTAAACACCCTATTATTGCTTATGCGTAAAGCTTTAGAAATTAGATGTCAGAGGTCTTTCAAAAATCACATATGGCAGCAGTCAACATGAAGAAACTGTCATAACAAAAGCATCCCAAAGTGTCAGGTCTTTGCTACCACTTGGGTGTCACCTGGCATCTCACCCACAAAAACCTGCCTTCCACACAGCTGGCTGCCAGCCTCAGCCTCTCTGTCAGACCTACGTGGATCCTGCAGCCCAGGAGGAAAAGGAACCCTGTGCACAGCTCGGGCTGAGAGCTCTTGAAAGGTTTTTGCCACATCTTTAGGAGCAAACCAAGCAGACATTAGACTTTTGGAACTCATACTAATGTGGAGGAGTGCAGGTTTGCTGCTCCAGTGGTCCAGCACTGAGGGGGTGCCATGGCAGTGCAGGCTAGTATTTGTTACTAATTTTATAAAAGGTTTTGTTTCTAAACTAAGTACAATAATTTTTAGCTATACAATTACAATAATTTTTAGTTATACAAATATTTTGGTGAAATACAGCTCTTTGAAAAATATTGGCTGATGCTTAATGATCTTCAGCACTATTGAAAATCTAGGTATATATTGAAGGGCTCACTGAGCCTTCTGTTGATTCATAGACATAACAACCTTTCTGCACAAGGAAATATCCTGTATGCAAAAATATGAAGTAACTTATATTCTGTTCCTCAGTAGGATGGTACAGTAGATACGTTTTTCCTTAGTTTCTATGCTATAATACACTCATGTATTTCATTACCATTCTGAAATAAATCAGAGTGATCCTAATAGCTGCCAGTAGGTGAATCTGATGTGGAGATTATAGCAAACCTAATCAAAGTTAATGAATATACTGAGGCAAAACCAAAGGAAAACGCTTCCTTGCCCATGGTAGTTAGTTGTGTGTAGTGGAAGTCCTGCTGAAGAAAACAGTGGGTGGACTGTAGGAAATGTTAAGGTGCTTTATAGCAGAATCTATAGAAAATAGCCTGTGAAAGTCAGCAGAAAGCTTGGGGAAGTATTGATAAGAGCACAAGAAAACATGGGGAGACACATTTGATGTTCTTCCTGATAAAAAAACCTGTTAACTATTAGTTCCTTTCAGTCTCTTAGATGAATTTTTATGAATAAACAAAATTTCTCAAAAAAATACACATTCTTTATGACATCAGTATTTGAGACAAATGGAAATAAACCTGCAGCTCTGAACTTTGGCCGTTTGGGAGACAACCATTTCCTGTATGTTGAGAGACAGATGAATGAAGGTTTGTGGTTTCTGAACAACTGAAAGAAACTACAACACAATTTATCATCTCTGTGCATGTTTTTTCATTAAGGAAGGCTGACAGAAAATAGCAACAAGTGAAAACAGCTGCATTTTTTGTTCTGCACTGGTCAAGAACAGTGCTGGATCTGGCTTAGAATTCCATCTCCAAGAATTTCCTACGTACACAGCGTATCGTGTAGAAATAGCACAGATACCTCAAAACAGGCTGGTTCAGATTCAATGGCACTATGGGAAACTCAGGCACGTTCAGCTGACCTTTATGCTCGGCTGGGAGCTGCTCTGGCACGTGTTTCCCTGGCAGACACAGCAGCTGGAACAGCTGTGCAGCTGAGCACTGCTCAGGCTCTGCTTCTTCTGCTCAAGGGGACAAGGCACCTTTCCTCCTGTTAACTCTTATAAACCCAGAACTTCACCAGGAACTGAGGGCCGACTTGGCCAAACCTGTTCTCTGGGGAAGTGCATTTAAAAAGGATAATGTTAATCTTTTCCTATTCTGTGGCAGTCAGAGAAAACTGAACTCAGCGTGCCCTCCTGGCGCTGAAGCTGAAGCTGGAACACCAGCTCTTCCACTGCCATCTGCATCTTCCAGGTGTGGCTCCTTCCAGGGATGCCTCAGGCTTGTCTCACATCCCTGCAGGATGTTCCCAGCCCCGCCCATGGGCAGCTCAGGACTTTTCCAGCTCTGATATCCCCGCTGTGATGAGCAGCCAGGGCAGCAGAGGCTGCCCGAGGACACACACACTGCACTGCCAGCAAGGACGGACAGGAATCACAGCACAGCCCCACAGCACCTCAGCTGTCACTGCCCCACCCCAATACAGGCAGAAAATCAGTCATGCTGGGCTTTGGGTTTGTGTTGGGTTTTTAATTTCTGTCTGTGCAACACAATGAATCTTCATAAAATAGCCAGAGTTTTTCATTTCAGAGGTATTAAACTTGTCCAGGGGTGAGGTGCCTTATGTATTCACATACCTTCTTTTTATCGACATTGGTTTTAAGTTTAGGAAAGCATCAGTATCTTAGCTGGACTGCAAAAATGTCAATTACTTAATGCATCACCACAATGCCATTGAAATGACTGTTTTAAAGTTATAATGTGATACAGGTAATGACTGGTTTTTAAGAAAAGTCACAGAAAAAAATGCAAATACCTTTTAAACACACATTCGCATGTGTACACTCTTTTCTACTTGTTGCTCGGTTGATTTAGGATTGTGTAGAGAACTGACTTGTCAGGAATATCTCTGGTTTAGATGTTGCAGAAATTAGGTATGCATCTAGTAAATATGAGCTGGAGAAATGTTCAGCTGACATTGAAATCTGAGCTTTCTGTGCCTGGACAAATGACACAAGATACAAAGGTGAAAAATACATAATTCTTGATTTCTCACACGGGATATTCCACATGAGTGGAAATTCGTTCATGATTCTTTCTATGCCTCAACCTTCCAACAACCAAATGAATATGTATCACTGTCTCATGTAAAAAGATTCTATGAAAATGTGGTTACTGGTTTGGAAATAATCAGATAGTTATGCCAAAATCTGTAAGAATGCATGTAAGAATACTGATTATTCCACTGTGACTGAGTTTGAATTCCTCAGAGTCAGAGAGAGCTAGGCAATGGTTGAAGATAAAGCAAGGTATCAGTAATCATTCAGTGTTCTGGCTATAATCCACCTTGTTCTATGAACACACGTAGGGTCCAAGAAAAAATAGATACAGGAGATATAATTGAAGACTTTGTTATCTGAGCATTTCTGTATATTTTTGCAATTAAACAACTCTCCTGCTATAACCTTAGAGAATACAACTGAAATAAACTAATCAAAGGCAAAACCGGCACGTACATACCTTGCCTCACACAAAACCACATACAGTGAGGGCTTTCCCTTTATAAAATAACAGACTCCAAAAGAAAGGGCAAGTAAACAAAACCTTGAAATGGATAATGGCTGCCCTTGGAGTAAGGTCTGAAGTTTGGGTTCATGCTGGGATGGAGCTGTGCCAGTCTAAAGTGCTAAGGGTACAGCCGTGTGTTGGTAAATACCATAAATCTTTAATATAACTGTCTGGGATAGTTATGCACTATTTACTCTTCGTGGCATGTACTTGGGTTTTTCCTGTTAATGAAAGTGGAGTGAAATTTCACAGCTGAACTTCTGAGAGGCTTATCAAGGTGAAAGCTGAAAAGGACAGCGATAGGACAATACACCATTTCTGAAATGAAATTCTGTTGTACTTACCTTTTCCATTATGGGGTTCTGTGCCATTCCTAACAGGACCCAGCACACTGCAATGCCACACCTCAGATATGTGCCTGTACCACAGCAAAACTAAGCAAATACACCCAAAAATCAAGGTGACTCTGACTGTGGAGTGCACGTACACACACAGGTTCTGAAAACCGGGTGAGGCCGTTTCTGTCAGCCCGTTCCTTGCTTTGCATTTCCCCAGATAGATCATGCAGGACTTGGCTTTCAGAGTGCTTTCCAATTAGCAAAGTGTTCTGCATGATCCTGCTTTTCCACAGGCTGCTGCATTCCCTGTGGGATGCCCTGCCCTTGGTGCTGCTGTGGAGCCAGCCCTGCTGCAGGAGGGCCTGGACAGCCAGGGCTCCCAGGGCTTGTCCCAGCTGAACGGACACAGGAATGAGGCCCCTAAGCAGGGAAGCAGTTTGGGACTGCCTGAAATGGATGTCCCTGGGGAGCTGCAGGGATTCCCTCCGGTCTGTACAGGGATCCAGCAGCTCCATCATATCCTTGTGCTGGGGTTTCTTTGTTGTCACATTCCTGGTTTGGCAGTGACCAAGAGAAATGCTTTGTTATAGCTGTTCCCCTAAATGTCTGCCTTATTTCCTTCATGGCTCAGGGAACCTGTGAGGGAGAGATGGGATGCAGCCCCGAGGCAATGAACACCACAGCAGTGCTTCACCTCTCTGCCCCTTTACTCCACAAGTGCTTTCAGACCTTTGGCACTTCTCACTCCCCACCTGCTGCAGTCCCACTCACACCAAGAGTTCAGATCCTGGCTGCCCCTTGTCCTCTGACCTGGCCTGAGGAGCACCAGGATCCTCAGAACCTGACAATGACCTGGCCAGCACTGCAGCAACGTGCTCAAATAATTTCACCCTCTGTGAGCTTTCTCCTCTGCCAGGCAAAGCTACAGGGTATGAAACCAGACAAACCTCACCACACATCCAGCTCTTGCATGAAACTACCAAACCTTTCCTAAGATTAAGAACCAAAGGAAGGGCTGATTGTAGCATGACTTATGTAAGCAGTGCAAGGTACAGACCAGTCAGAACAAAGTGATGTCACTCAGCTTGCACAATGTGTGGTTAAGTGCAGGCATTGCTCTGATTTATGGATGCACCTGCTGGACTCTAATTTTAGAATAAATATGTTCTTGGGGGTTTTATAGGGGGCAAGCCATGTCTGCAAACATGCCCTGTGATGTTGTCATCCCTCCTGGTCCTACCCAGTGGGAAAAGAAGGACCTGGTTTTCACTTTCATTACTATAAAGATGGAATTAAATGACTAGAGAAGTAATAACATAAAACCAGTCAAACCCCTCAGTTGCCTCCAAGAAAGAAAAGCTGTAAGAGTCATATTACAAGATAAGATCTGGTGGGTATGTGCTCCCTTTTTATTTGGAAAGAAATTCCCAGATAGTGCTGTTTTTATGCAGCTTGAGAAACGTGCTCAGCCTGCTGCTGTGCAGCTTTTGGATGATTTCAGTGTCTATAAAAAGAAGGTGATCTCATCCTCAGTACTTAAAGATGTATCACCCTTTCCTTTCCCCTTGGCCCAGCATGAAGGGGAATTTGAATTTATGAAGCCTGAAGTGACTGTTAAAGGATTGACCTGAATGACAGAGGCATTGGCTTTAACCCCTTCTGCCCTTCCAGGCAGTCCCGGCTCTGAAAGCAGCTGGGAATTGGGATCCGTGCAGGGGGAGCAGCAGAGACACGGCTCCAGAATCCCTCCCCTGGGGCAGTTCCTGGGGCAGGCAGCGTGGCCGTGCCCAGCTCTAGGCAAAGGGATGGGGACAGACCAGCCCCTGCATTCCCTGGATACCTGTGGGAGTACTGGCAGCCCCCACAGAAGGCAGAGATTCTCTCTTACAGGTATTTATCCACAGTTTTACAAACAGGAAAGCACAGTTTGAACCCTGAAGTTCCATTTTGGTTTTCAAAAGATCTATGGCACAGATGTAAGCCTGAGAAATGCTTAAAGTGCTCAGGCTTCCAAGGGCCAAGTTATTAATTTAGGGGCCAAATACTGACAGATCTTTAGGCTCCAGAAGCATCTTGTTGCTATATCTAATATGACGATTTAAGAACTTGACACAAAACAATTGGCCCCGGGTCCTTCTCTTTGGCCCATGTGTGCACAGCAAGGCTGGTTGGTGATAAGCTGTTCCACCTTTCACTGCTTGCATTTTCACACCACGAGGGTGTTTTTATCCAGACTGATTTATTAACTTAGTCTAATTCCAGAAAGAATTTTTAAAAAATGTATAAGGAGTCTCTATTGTGTTGAGAAAAAAAAAATGTGCAGAATACCTCTTGTATCCAACATTCAGATATTTTTGTATTCTGGAGGGGTTTCTCATTAAACCAAAGCCTAAGAGGAGGTGGACTGGAATGCAGAAATGGCCAACAGTGCTGTGCTTACTGCATTTCATAGTTAAATATTCAGCTCTTCCTATCTTATCACTGCTTTGTTCCCTGACAGCACACACCTCCAACTGCAACCCAGCCCTGGTTTACATTTCAATCCCTTCTATTGAACTGCCTCTCAATAAACTCCTTAACTTCATCCTTAAATAGGCTAAAACAGATGAGGAGTTGTCCTGAACACAACAGATATACTAACAAGAAAGAAAGGTTCCACTATCCCAGAGTGTCTGGGTTTTTTTTTCCCCTGAAGAACATGAATCTTTCAGACTGGTTCTAATCAATGCAGCTCAGCCACCTCTGTTTAACTCAGCCAGCACCGTGCTCAGAATTGTTGCTCTATACCAACATTCATTTTCTCCTGCCCTTAAGCCCAGGTTCAGACCCCACTGCCACGTGGAGCTTCTCATTAGGGGTTTATTCCAACAGGAGAGAGCTCACATGGAAGGGGCATTTCAAGGGAAATTACATTATACCATGGGCAGTAGATGCTGATGTTCTGATTTTCTTTGGAGAGAGAGTCTGTGGATCCCTTGTACAAAGCCTGTTTTCCCTTGGATTCCTCATTACCCATTCTTCAGGCCTGTCACAAACAGAGCTCAGCAGCTTTCCAAGCACTCCCTAAATGATGGAATTTCACACAGTAGAGAAATACACCGAGCAGTAACAAGGCACTGGAATAATAAATATGAATAAAAGTATTTCACATGTGTATAACATTTTCCAGTGAAACTTTTCCAAAAACCCTTTCTAGCATTAACCAAGTGCTGAGTATCTCTGATGGGCACTGTGCCACCAGTAAGGGCTTTAGTGGTGAAACACAGCTGCTGTCAGGGTGCAAAACCCGGCTGTGCAATGGCTTCCTGTAAGATCCCAGCCTGGAGAGGGAGCCGGGGGGATTCTGCACATGAAAACACAGGCTGGGGAGGAAAACACTGAGTGATCTCAGCTCAAAGCTGGCCAGAGCTCAATAAATGTGAAGTGCTCAGTGACTGACAGGAGTGAGCAGGCAGGACACTTGTGGGTTACAGCCAAGCTGGGGTGTTGCTACGACTGCAATGAAACAACAGATCCCCTCAGATCCCAGGTATGGTGATCCCACTGACCCTAGGAATGACACCAGCACCATCAGGGAACAGCTGCTGTATTGAAATCACAGAATCACTGACTGGTTTGGGTTGGAAGAGACCTCAAAGCCCATCCAGTCCCACCCCCTGCCCCTGACACTTCCCACCATCCCAGGTTGCTCCAACCTGGCCTTGGACACTCCCAGGGATGGGGCAGCCACAGCTGCTCTGCCCAACCTGTGCCAGGGCCTGCCCACCCTCACATGGAGGAATTTCTTCCCAATATCTAATCTAAATCTACTCTATTCCACTGTAAAACCATTCCCCCTTGCATGATGTAGCTAAACATTTCCTGAGGAAATTTACTAAGGAATAAGCTTTGAAGCAGCAAACTTTGCTCATGCTTGAAAATAAACAAACAAAAAAAGATACAGAAATAAGTGAAAAACCCCAAAGAATAGTCAAATGTTTATTTTACAGTAAAGGGTCCGAATTAGAATGTTGTATTACTGAAATATCACTTGTTGAATGTTGTTTATTCTAGAGATGTTTTGACGTATGAAAAATTGGGACTTCTCCTTTTATGCTGAAAGCAAAACTTCTCTCCAGAGCACTTCTCATTTATGGATTGCTAAAACCCTGGGTGCAAATGTCTTGAGACAGGATGCCTCTTAAAACTGGCCTTTTACTGTGCAAATATGGCCCCCTGAAATGTCAGTAACCAGAAGAATGACTGAATTGCCACACAATAACCACCCTCCATGTGTCATATGGATCTGTGAAATGTATTAGAATAGATCTATTAATCAAAAGGTTTCCTAAAAACCATTAAAAATATGAGAGGAGGAAAGGGTTTCCTGAACCACCTCTCTACTATTCAAGGCAGTCATTCTCAGGTAAACCCAGGACACACCTAAGGCAGCACCTCAGGAGAGGCTCTTTGAAAACAGGGGATTTGTAGTGGGCTTGGAAGCTTCACTGACATTCAAGAGCAATTGGGAAACCTAGGATATAAATGAAATACCTGGCAGTGTGAGCCGGGTATTGTCAAGGGCCAGAGGGCAGGAGTCATCCCCATGCAGTAGGAGAGAGGCAATCAGCACTACAGGGAACTGCAGCCTGTTCAGTGCAGCTTGCAGCAGCCCCTGAATCAGCACTGTTATTATCTGCAGTGTTTGTTTGCCATGAACACAAGAAAATATAGGTTCTTTTTCCTGGTTCTGCACAGCTTTTTCTCCTTTATCACAGATAAAAGAGAGAATGATATTGATGATGCATCCTTGAAAGCCACTGCTATCTTGTGAGGCAGAATCCCTGCCCGAGCCTGCTGGAAGGGCACAGCCTGAGGATCACTGAGCTAAAGCAAAAGACACTAATACACTGTGGCAGCAGTTTTCTCCAACTGCAGAATCTCTAGAATACATAATGTTACATTAACTGGATAATGACTTTTTAAAATAATTGTGAGTCATACCATAAAAATATGACTCTATAATAGGTCTGTTCAATTGCCAATTGAATAGAAAACATGAAATGCATCCGAATTTTAAAGAGAAAGAACTGTTTAGGATCCATGACAAGTACAGTTCTCTGTAGTCATGAGCTCTCATAGTCACTGAAAATACAGCTTCCTCACACTTCTGAGAACCAGTTCTTAGCCATCCAGTGCTTATTAAAGTATCCATTAGAAAAAGAGCATTTGCAAATATTTAGTTAGTTCTGATTCCATGAAAGAAGCCCGTGATCAGAAATGTGCTGAGTAAGAGTGCACTCACACAGTTGTAACTCTGGTGTGTGTGTGTGTGTTTAACACCCCCAGGAACACTCGGGCTGGGGGCAGAGTGTGTGTCAGTGCCCGAGGGGAGAGCACCAAGGGGATGGAGCCAGGCAGTGCCCGGAGGCCATGGGCACACACCGAGGCACAGGAGGGTCCCTCTGAACAAAAGAAACCCTTTTTCAGTGGAGGGAGGCTGAGCACTGGCACAGGTTGCCCAGAGGAGCTTTGGAATCTCCATCCTTGGAGATACTAAAAGATTATCTGTGCATAGTCCTGGATAACCAGCTCCGGGTGACCCCCTTTGGGGATGGCACAGGATGATCTCCAGAGGCCCCTGCCAACCTCAGCCATTCCTTGAGTTAATGTTGAACTGAGAGTTTTAAAAGGCACACTTTCACATTTCAAATAGTTATTTGCTCACCAATTAAATGGGTTAAATTGTTCACCGAAGCTGTGTTTACTTAAAATATAAAGCTGTGCCTTGCTATAGAAGTTTTAATGCCTAGTGTTTTCCTTGGATTTCATAACACTTTGAGTTGTTCCAGACTGACATTGATGAGAAAGCCTGTCAAAAGCTTTCCTAAAATATGTGAAGTTTGGTGCCTTTTGCTATTCAATTATCTCTTTGATGACTATTCTTAGGACAAAATCTGGTGGGTCCTTGGTTTTCTGCAAAGAGCTGTGTCTTGCTCTTTACTTTTGCCTCAGTTCTTTAGTTCTGTTTAAGTTAGTCCTGTCTTTGCATAAAACTGAGGGGCCCCAAAAGCCTGCAGAGCTTGTGCCTGTGCTCGTTTCATCTTGGTGGTTTCACATTGATGAGAAAGCTTCCCCTGTCTCGTGGGGTTTTCAACAGAGTGGTGCTTTTACTGATAACCTTACCAACTCCAGCTTTTTGTGACTGCTTCCTTTTAAAGCTTTTCCTTTTTACCTGAAACTGCACTGGTTTTACCTTTTGTAAAGCTTTCTCACAGCTCTGTTTGCAATGTGAAATGATTTGAGTTTTGGTTCCAGCTGTTGAATCTCCTTGACAGCATCCCTGGGTGTCTGTGCTGCTTGCCAGTGTTGCACCTCTGAAACGTGATTTGTCCCTAGGCTTGGTTTCTCCGCTTCTCAGTTTCTCCCCTGTATATTTGTAACACTCTTCCAGTTAATACAAACTTGCCACTCAGAACTCTGTTTTCCTTAATGGAGTGATTTACACTTCTCAGCTTTTGTGATGATGCTGACTCACATGTTTGCTTGTTTTTCCTAGGGCTGTTTTTTCCCAATGTGTGTCATACAGGGGGGTTTTGCAGCTTGTTTTTCCAGGGGCATTTTCAAGACACGGATTCTGGCTTCAGCTTGCCCCTCTGCTTCCACACGGCTCTCTGCCTTCACTCAGCAAAATTCAGATTTGCTTGTCCAGAGAAATGTTCCAACTGTTCAGGCTTCCTCAGCATCAGCACTGCAAAGATGGCACGTGTTTGTGGAGGTTAATCCACCTCCAGCCACATCCCACTGCCCCTTTCCACAGCCAGGGGTACGGTCTGCAGCTCCAAACTCCCAGCATGACATGTCCCGACAGAAAATGTACACACTGAATTCATCCAGCAAGCTCAGCCAAATTCCATACCTGATATGAAAAGTAGAGCTACTCAAAAAAATACCCTGGGAGGTGTTTTGGAGAAAAATGACTTGTCATCAGCCCCGAACACAGTCCAAGGAGCTCTGTAACTTGTCAGTAATAAAGACCTTCCACAGAAAGTATCCCCAGAGTAACCTTCCCCCAGGCCTTGTCAGAGGAATTTCCTGGCAATGGCTGTGGCCAGAATCATCAGCACGACTCTGCTCTGGAAAAGGTGTGTGGTGGGGGCAAAGTGTCAGAGAGCTCCTGAGGTGATCCCAGCTCCTGGCACTGCGCTGTGAGGAATAAGTGCTGTGGCAGATCCACCTCCCCGCAATGACACTGCACTTCAGCACCCACTTCAGAGGGCACAGGACAAGAGCAGCTTGGCAAGGCACACACAGAGTAATTACCAAATGCTGACTCAGGCATTGGAACAAGGCAAAAAACCCTCCCTGGATTATTCTGGAGACGCTGACAGAAAATCGCTGTTTTGAGCAGCCAGTTCAGTCATCCAGCTGTGCCAGAAATATGTCTCCATAACGAGATGTGAAAGGGCTGGGATGTTTCATTATTGAGATCCCAATTAGCTAAAATGGGGAAAAAATTGGTTAATACTTTAGCTGATTCAATCAACCGCCTTTAAAATTGAAATGCCAGACTAGAAATCATTTCAAGCATGTTCTCAGCCACACAGTCGTGACAGCCTGAGGGTGAGCCAGTTCAGGAGAGGCACCCAGTGAAGTTTATCGAGACCTGGTTGACACACATCTTTTGATCTCTGTTTTGGCTTCTCCCTGTTTTGTCAATCGTTTGTGTGTTGGGAATTCACAGTGATATACCCACCAATGCCCTGCCTGACTGCCATTCACACACATAAAGGTTGATCAGCCTCTTACACACCAATAGCAAAACCTTTTCTTTGAACTCGTATAGCTGGAATTGTCCTCTCAGTTCACACTCCGAGTCTCCTTAGTTATTTAGTCTGGCTTGACAGGACCAGCCTGAAGGAACTGGGAAAAACCCATTGAAAAAACAACAAATAACTTGCTAATGATTGTTTAGTGTGTCTTACCTCTCAGCAGCTGCTGCCCTTCCACTGTGCAGTTTGTAGCCACAAGAAGGGGAAAAAATAATAAAATTTGTAGGCTGACAAAACAGTCTTTTCACACCTAAAATGATAGAATTCCTCCTCTTCAGAATATTCCCCTGCTGCTTCCTGCAGCTGTTTATGCATGAGGAGACCATGTGTTGTGTGCTCGGTGATGTCTTTGAGCTCTTCTTGTGTTTAACTTTCGAACCAATTGGTGTTTTATAGAAATGCACTGGGCCATCTGAATGTGCCATTCCCATTGAGAAATACTGCATGTCCATTGGCACCCAGCCCAGTCAAGCCCTGAGAAATCATTAGAGGTGAGACATGTTAGTTTGTTGTTCAATTCCTCAACACCCATTCTGCACTCATCTGAAATCACGGAGTGCTGTGGCACGTCTGCCCCCCTCTAGAACCTGATAGAGCTATTTTAAGAGGTATATATGTCACTTCTTTAAGACATACAAGGCACTACCTGTTGTGTTTCCACTGATGTTTTCAGTTATGTCCTCTTTTAAGTATTCATTCTGAGGTTTCAAACCCATGAGTGATATCCCTGTGGTATTGCAAAATACTATCAGACATAAAGGAAGTAGCTTTCATTCTGCATTATCTGATTGTTCTCCGATGCATCTTCCTAAATTCTCCTTAAACTACAAAGTGACAGGTACTACACGGAAGATGAAGCTTCTCTCTGTCTGCCAGAATACAATCCCCTAGAGCAGATCACTTAGCAAAAGCCATTTCCTGTTTTCTTCATTTAATTACATCTCCTTTCTCTATCAAGGACAAAATACCCCATTTTAAAGAGCCCTCCAGTGCAGTGCAGAGCAGAGATACTTTGCTGGTGGGTCTGTGACTCCAGGCTTTGAATCCTGACTGACTTCCTCTGCCTGTTGGGATTTTTCTTCTCTTTTTGAGGTCTTACTGAGTCACTTTCTTCTGTCACCTTCTCTCTGCAATCTCAGTTCAGGCTGTGCATTAAAACAGACTGTTAATCTGGGCATAGGTGGCAATTAAAAATGGGTTCTGGGGAAATGAAGGGCAAAAATGACCTTTCCATGCACTGAAAGACAGGAGAGCACAAGCAGGACTGCACATCATCACCATGTAGATTCTGACTGCTCTGTGCCTTCCTCACCCCTCCACACAGGCCTGTGGCACAGAGAGAGAGATGATTTAATTTTCTTTCACAAACCAACAAAGCTTGACTTGCATTAATGGAGTTCGCTAGTCCTGTGGAAAATCTGGACTTCTGTTAATGCCTTCTGTGTTTTGCTATTAAAAGATTTCTCCATGACAAAAATTGGACTGCATCTCTCTGGGCTCCTATTGCAAAGCCCTTTTGCATTTTCCTGATCATTTTAATAGGCCAAAATGTATGTTTTGTCCTAACCCAGATGCTTCACATTATCATGTGACTTCTGGGAGCAACAGCTTGGAAAGTGTCAGAGCTGAGTAAGAACATGTGAAAACAAAGGGATAAAAATAAAGCAGAAGAGGAAGAAAACTGGGAGAGGGGAAGAGAAAAAATACTTGGTCTTTTTAATCATAAAGAAATAAAAGGCAAAATATTACAACAATGACTACAAACTCACTATGACCTGCAACTCATCTGTATTACACACAGTTTTAAGATGTAAAATTTGACAATATAGAAATATCAGCTAAAGTGCCAGTCAAAAGCTGCAACTGTTTAGGTTACAAAAGACGAATTTATGTGAAGTTCTTCTGATGTGCAAAGAGCCTTTGTCATAACCAAACACCCAGGAGCAACTGAGCTGTGCAGGGCTGCTTGCAAAAGCAGCCCAGCCATCAGGAATTCCCTCTGGCAGGGCCAGCTGTGGGAATGGTTTGGGCTGCTGCTGGAGGCAGGCTGCATTGCTCCAGGAAGATCCAGAGAAAGCAATATTTCTTTCTGGGGAAAGCATTCAAGATGACTTTGAAGCTGAATGAGAGACTCGTTTTCCTCAAACTGTGTCACCTCTAGTCATTCCTGTTGGAAATAATTTCCTCAGATAATGTCTTGTTAATTAGAAATCAAAGCTATGCAAGAACAAGGTTCTTCCATCCCTATTAATCCCAGGCCATGCTCTACATATTTTCTAGATTAAAATTAATACACCTTCCCTTCCTCAGTATTGTCCAGCAGTGGGATTCTTTTGATTGACTGACTTCCTTCTTTTTAATGCTTGGACTGCCCAAAAATACACTTGGCACAGCAGGTACTTCGGCTTCCTTTGAGCTGAAGGTTTGGAATTCAGTTTTCCTTTGCTGGCTCTGCAGTTTTGGAGGTTGATGACAGCACCCCTTGCTCTGGCTGTCTGTAAGAATGACTCCCCCCTTCCTCACTAGCTCTGATGTGAGCCACTTTACTGTCTGGTTCAAGGTAAAAGATGCCACCGTGCACACAACTAAGAATATGACCAAGCTTATGAAGGTTTAATTCCCTCCTAATTTAGCATTAATTATGTAATTTAGCCCAACAGTTCCTGGAATCTCAGCCCTTGGATTCCCTTCCACCACTCCCAGATGTCTTCCCCACCCCACAGGGCATAAGGCAGCCAGGGAAGCTTTAATTTCCACTTACAAAAGATGGCCATCAAATCATTTGTTCAACAGTGCTTGTTGGCAGTAAAGACATTGTACCTCTTGGAGGAAGCTCAGAATGATGTTGTTTATCCAAAACATCACAGAAATTACATTGGAGGAGTGTTATTTCCAGTTCAGCTGCTGTCTCATTCAGTTTCCCAGTCAGGGAAAACTTGCTTTCCATGTGCTTTACATGGGGGGTGTCTTTCAGCACCTTGCAGGCTGCAATATTGATTTGTTAGCATGAATTCAGGGGGGGAAAGCAATGAGATAACCAGGTGACAAGAAAACATTTCTGTGTTTATAGCAGCACTAAGAGCTTTTGCAAGGGGTTTATGCAGCACAAACAGCAATGGCTGCAAAGACATGGTTCTTATCTCAGCATTCAAAGTGACTGGTGATTCCTCTCAGGAGTTTGTTTGACCTTGAAGGACAAACAGAAACACCAGTTCTCTTGTGTTATTGTCCTACCTGTCATTCACAGAAATGTCAGGAAGGAAAGAGGTGAAGCTCAGGGCTTGGAAAAAAGGAAGGGAAAGGAGGCAGTGTTAGCTGGATGAGAGCAGAGAACAGGCTGTGCCCTGGAAATGACCACTGGGAAAGGCAGAGGAGTGTTTCAGATGCCAGTGGTTAGGCACAGCAGTTTGACTGCCTCTGCCAAAAACCTTGTCCTCTGGGCCTCTTAGAACTCCTGCTTCTCCTTCTCCTTGCCAGAGGAGGGGAAATGGAAACTGAGGTCCCTTGGCCCTGACCCTCAGCTGTTTGTGAGGAAGGAGAAAGCAGGAGGTGATCAGGAGCACCCACAGACTCCTCCCTGAGCCCATTCCCAGCAGTGTAAGCCCAGGAAACTCAGGCTTTGTCCTGGCTGTGGGAGAACAGTTTGGCTGGGTGGCCCAGTACAGAACATGGACACATCATTACATGTCACTGGACACAGGGCCTTTTAAGCTTTCCTGAACTCCCAGGGATTTAGATCCGAGTGTTTTACTTTGCAGTTTGTCTGTAATAGCACTGAACCTGAAGAAGAGTTTTGGGGCAGTTGTGGCAGACCCACGGGGTGCCCAAGGCTGCCCAGCCATGTGTCCATGCAGAGCTCTGCATATAGGGACCATGGCCATTCCCTGTCAGCCCACAGCTCCTGCTCCACAGCCAGCCCCAGCAGTGGGAATGGCTGGCCCAGAGTGGGGACGGGAGATGGGAATGGCTGGCCCAGAGTGGGGACAGGGAGATGGGAATGGCTGGCCCAGAGTGGGGACAAGGAGATGGGAATGGCTGGCACAGAGTGGGGACAAGGAGATGGGAATGGCTGGCACAGACTGGGGACAGGAGATGGGAATGGCTGGCAGAGAGTGGGGACGGGAGATGGGAATGGCTGGCACAGAGTGGGGACAGGGAGATGGGAATGGCTGGCCCAGAGTGGGGACAAGGAGATGGGAATGGCTGGCACAGAGTGGGGACAAGGAGATGGGAATGGCTGGCACAGACTGGGGACAGGAGATGGGAATGGCTGGCAGAGAGTGGGGACGGGAGATGGGAATGGCTGGCACAGAGTGGGGACAAGGAGATAGGAGAAGGAGATGGGAATGTCTGGCACAGGGTGTCTTCTCATGGCCTATCTCCAGTTCCTCTGCTTTGAAAGGAAGGTGGGATAAGAGGCTGAGAGTTTCCTGATGGTGAGCTGAGTCTAAGAGTAAGAGCTGAGCTCCTCCCTGCCTGTTTTGTTCACCTCACTCCCATTTGACATTCTGAGTCTTTCATTCTCTTTCCATCTAATTGAAGCCCATTTTTACATGTAATGCATTCAAGATGCAGAGTATTCCCTCTCTTCCTATAAAAATACATTACAGCCTTATCTAGAAGCATTCACGATCAAAGGCTGTATCTCTAGAAAACAGATGAATAGGAATTTGTTTTGTTAGGCAATATATAAACCTTCACCACTGGCTGCCGCAAGAGAGGAGCCCCAAAGAGGAGATACAGGGACTCCCTCAAACAACCCCTCAGCCTTGGCCATATTGACCACCATCAATGGTCCGCTCTGGCCTCCAATGGGGAGGCATGGAGGCACACCATCCATAACGCTGCTGCTTCCTTTGGGAGCGCACACAGGATCAGCCTCGAGGAGAAAAGAGAACGCAGAAAGAGCCTCGCCAACACCACCCATGGAGACTTTCCCTGTGCTTTTTGCACCTGCACTTGCCTGTCCCACATCGGCCTTTTCAGCCCCCAGCACTTGCAGCAGTGTGGGGAGAGCCCTTCCCAAACCTGCCTTCACGAAGCCAAGCCAGGATGATGATGACATAAACCTTTGAAAATTCTTCATTAGTAGAAATTAAAGCTTACTGTGGTTAAAGGCCAATGATTGCTTACCTCAGAAATCACCACAGTAATGGATGTGAAATAAAGTGAAATAAATTTCCTAAGTAAAAATAGAATCAGATCCCATATTATGAGGAAATAAATTCTGAATATTAAAGGTCAAAGCCTTAAGAATAATATTTATACTAGTATAAATTCTGCTTTTGTAGTCCTTCCAACACAGGGAAGTGGCTGGATGAGAGATTACTCTGATTTAGATGGTACTGGTCTCAGGAAACCTGAACATTATTCTTGTTCAGAATCATAAAATCAAGCTTCATTTTCCTTCCTGCCTTTCTCATGGATGAAAGTACGAGATTGGATCACCTGGTGTTCTCTTCCTGCTGAGGCTCTCACAGCTGTAACTAAGTTCTGTCTTCATGCAGAACTTTCTGACAAAGTGAAATCTTTGCTCCAGTGAATTTATGGAATTTTATGCAAACATTGCTTCCAGCAATCTTCAGCATGTTGTGCAAATATTTTAGTAAAAATATTCCCCAATTTCCACCTCCAAGGACTGACAGGAGTTACTGCTATCTCAGCATGCCAATGGCAGCTTTCCCTGTGGGGTCAGTTCATTCCCCCTGGGGATTTTCCAGTCAGTGACTGATTTGAGCTCTGTGTTCCCCTGCCCACAGACCAGGTTTCCCTCCCTTGTCCAGACAGGCAATAATTGCAGCTGGATACACATTTTACTGCTCTCAAGGTCAGCCTGTGTGTTGTTTCACCTCTACTGTACACCTTTTTGCCATCTTAGTGTCACCTGCATGGTCATCAGCAGTGTCCATCCCCTGCCACAAATGAGACTTTTCTGTTACTTTCTCTTAGGCCATTTCAGAAGGACTTGGGCACCACTGTGGAAGAAACTGTGCAAAGGAAAAGACAGAACTGTTCCACAGTTCCTGACAGTAACTCCTGCCCTACATCACTGGAATGCACCTGTAGGATATCCCTGCTGTGCCTCAAAGATATGCAAGCTCTTACCTTCCAGACCTGTTTTTGGAGCTGAACGTGTTCCAGGGTGTTTTTATACATAGCAGTGATGAGACCGTGTTTAAGTATTGAGTATGGAAATCTTTAGCTGTTAAATGCCTCCGAAGTGCAAGGTATGAAAACACCTGTTAATTTTCTCAGCTAATAGATTTTCTTAGCCTTGGATACTATTCCAGAAAGAGTATTATCCTAAAATCAGTGTGTGGTTTCTTTGTGGAAAATGATCTGTTAATTCCATAATCTTTTCTAATCAGCAAGTATTTTGCAATTTACAAAGGAAGCACCTCTTTGGCTGTAAATGAAGCCAAACTTTTCCCCTTCCAAGGTACAGTTAAATCAATGTTTGATCTTTCCAAGGAATGGAGTATTTTTTTCTTCTTAGATTTTCAGGTGTTTCACTGATGTAATTTATTACTTCATTTAGTATTAAATTGGACAAGGGATGATTACTTGAGGCATTACCTTGTTGAGATCTTTCTTCTGCTGATCAAATTACTAGTGTGTAAAATGCAATGTCTCTCAAAGAATATTTTAGGTGCCAGTGCAAATTAATGAGGTTGCTTTTTGCAATGGAAATGGTGTCAAACTATGATGACTCTATTGATTCTTTTTTCTCTAAGAAGCAGAAGTTCAGGGGGGTTTACTTACTCCATATAGCCCTTGAAACCTCCGAAGCATAAGGAAAAGAGTGGAACAAACAAAGCAAGGTGAGCCAGGTGGCAACGGAGGCACAGGGAAATCTCCCACGCCTTGTTTAGTGCAGAGTGGTGAATGTTTTCCATCCGAGACTCCCCACTTGTTGACAAATTCTGTGATGCCTGTTTCATGCTGCCACAGCTTTTAATGCTCTCTCCACTCCTTCCCTGCAGTGGTTACACTTTCTGGGCTTCCTTTTGTTTTGCCTCACTGAGCAAAATTAAAAAAAAAACCAAAACAAAAAACACCTCAAATGGGGAAAACAAGAAAAGTCCCCAAACCCCTCAAAATCCGAACGCAGAGCGGGCACAGAATCCGCTCCGAGTCCACCAGGTGGCAACGCAGAGTAAGAAATCAGCGCCGGAGGCTTCGGCCCCAACATCTGGCCGGCCCCTCCCCCGCAGCCCCAACATCTGTCTGGACCGTCCCCCTCATGCCCCCACATCTGGGCGGCCCCTGCCCCCCATGCCCCCAGACACCCTCAGCCCCCCTGGCCCCAGGGGCACCCGCTCCGCACTGAGCACACAGCCCGCTCCCTGCAGGGGCACAAACCGGCTCGGTGCTTGTCCCGACTCCCAGCACATCTGTCTGGTTTGGCTCACAGCCAGCTCTGGGTGGCTTTGGTGCGGCACGGATGCCATCAGGGCCATGTAAGCCTCGGAGCTGGGACTCTTTGCCTCCTGAAAGCACAGCCATTACCTTCCCATCAAGCGGCTTAGCAGCGGGGAAGGAAGAAATAGTTCATTTTCTTGAGGTGTAAGTCAATTGCATGTGTTGAAATATGTGGGTTTCCATGGGAGACATGGGCTTTCTCTTCCCTTGTTCTCCTTGAGTTTAAATCAGTGAACAAATCACAGAACCGCAGAACCATTCAGGTTGGAAGGGACCTCTGAGGTCACCGAGTCCAACCTGCCACCCAACCCCACCACGGCAACTACACCAGGGCACTGAGTGCCTTGAACACCTCCAGGGGTGGGGACTCTGGGCAGCTCCTTCCAATGTCTAATCACCCTTTCCATGCAGAAATTCCTGTCCCCCCTGCCCCTGCCCTGGCCCAGCCTGAGGCCATTCCCTCCCCTCCTGTCCCTGTTCCCTGGGAGCAGAGCCCGATCCCCCCCCGGCTCCCCCCCCCTGGCAGGGACTTGCAGAGCCAGAAGGTTCCCCCCGAGCCTCCTTTTCTCCAGGCTCCTCACCAGATGTGCTCCAAAACCTTCACCAGCTTCATTGCCCCACAATTAAATTGTGTGTTTTTCTTTCACTTAAAATACAGTTTTTATCTTCTGCTGTATAAGCCTCTAAATTGAGCCATTTAAAAAAGAAATAATATCAGCATGACATGATTCTATAATAAGGGTCCTTCATTTCCTTGAACATTTTATTGTCATGGAGCAGTAAATCCAAATTGACTCTTGAGGCTTCTATAAATTACTCCAGAATTGCCCACAAGGCAACGCAGAGACAGAAAATTGTCATTATCGCTTAATTGAAGACATAAGAATTTACATTGATCTCTTCCCTTGCACTTCCTTTGGGGGACACTGGAATTATACTGAGGCTCTGTTTGTTCACAGGAACATCCTTTAAATCCAGACCAGATCCCTTGTCTTCCGTGCAGTTGATACGGACTCACACAACTGTGGGCAAGGACGAGGTCTGGCCCTCCCTTGGGACACGCCTGCCAGCCCACATGGGGCTGAGAGGGGTCATTGCCACGTTCATTTTTCCTCCGAGCGCGGAGCAATCCCAGGAATTGTAGAATCTTGCAGGGGCTGTTGTCTCTCTTGGCTGTGGCTGGGGGATCCTGCCCTGGCACAGCATGGCCCGGCTCCCAACTCACACAGGGCGGCTCAGCAAAACAGCCACGTGGGAAACAGTGGCTAAAACTGTCACCCTGTGGCCGCTCCCAAAGGGCACTCACTGTCTGGCAGGAGCAGCTCCATCGAAGCACTCCCAGCTGCTGGAAAACTCACCTCCTGTTTGCATGGCTACACCAGGAGTTTGCCCCACTCTGCATTCAGGCAGCACTCCAAGGTGGCCATGCAGAGTTTTGTCTGAGAAATAAATACTGAATTTATTGTTTGATGGCTGTGAATCTAGTTAAAAAACAAACAAAAAGCTTCCACCCTTAAATCAAAAATGTTGCTGTAATCAACAAAATTTAAGCTGTTGAATCTTAAAATTCCTATTTCTGCCCCCTCCTGATTGTTTTAGTGTGTTAGAAAGTGAACAAGGGAGCAATGCTTTCTCATAAAAGCTGGAAGAGTATTCTATAGCACATACAAGCGGCTTTAATGTCATGAAGTGGAATATTTCTTTATTTTCTGCTATTCAAAATGTCCTGCCCTCTGTTTTTTATTTGATTAGGCATTCAATGTGTCTATTTGCTGTCTTAAGGGGGAAAAAAAAGGCACTGCTGATTGGTCTGGAAGGTTTACAGGTCTAAAGAATTCAGGAGCTGGTTTTACAGGAGTCACTGTTTGGGGAAAGTATTGCTTTTATGACAGAGAAAGAGATGTTGCTGCTCTCAAACTCTGCTTTACTGTGGAGTCAGAAACCTTACAGGTTCTGAGTGTTAATAAGCATTGCTTTAAAGGATAAAAACTCTTGATCAGAGCAGCATTGAGCTTGTATGACCAACACCACAGCATAAAACCAGAGTCCCAGGAATAGAAGACAGAAGGGTAAGATCTTTCCTGGCTTGGTCTAATTTACCTGGATCCTTTTGCCAGCACAGGTTTAGAGCACATTATAGGGTGAGAAGGAATAATACAGCTCATTCTTATTCTACAGCAGCACAAATCGAGGGTTCCTCCTGTATTCAATATTCTCCCTAAAAAGTTGTGTGAGAAAAAAGTCAAACCAAACACACTGAGGCTGACATGCAAAATTGGAAATGCAATGAGACACATATGGGGAGGAAATTGCATTCCAACCACTTGATTGCACATTTCAAACAGATTTCTGGGGCCCACGGCATATCCATAAAGGAGATGGATTTGGGAATGTAACCCTGGTGATACCCATGCAAATCTGGAGTGGCCGCAGTGACACCACATTAGCCCCATTAACTCTGCAAGACCTCCCTGGTACTTTCTTTTTCCCCCAAGCCTATTTTAAGTGGGTGATTAATATTTATTTTTTAATTTGAGTTCCTATGTAATAGATCATTTGTAATAGCAATTACTCATCAGGAATATTCTCAGCTGAACAATTTGCTCCAACAGGTCAGATTCAGATCCCCAGTGATCTGCTCCTCATGCAGTGGCCCTGAATCACATAAGGGTTAATGAGAAGGCTTATGTTTTTCAGGCTGTAACCCAGAAAACAAGTCAGAAGGCAATCATAGCCTCAGTTAGGGCTGCCCAAATTGGAACTCTGAGTCAGAACCATCCAATGATACAGACTAGTTGCAGAATTCAGATATTCAACTCCAAATTTTCTCTACATGAGAGCTTTCAAAAGCTTTTAGACAGAGAAGGAGGTAAAGAGCCAAGCCAGCTACTAATGATTTGGGTGGGGAAAAAAACCCTGCCTCTACACCCACAGCACTGAGAACTCCAGTGGTGCCCATTGCCAGGTAGAAATAAAAGCTGCAACACCTTTCCTCAGCTGGAGCAGGTGACAGTGGGGGGACTGGTGACACCTGAGCAGGAGGGGCAGTGACAATCTAGGCAGGTGCTGAGGGGATGGGTGGGCAGTTTCTATCCACAGGCACCTGGAGGAGGCAAGCAGGTGTGGCTGTCTCTAGGGAGGCAGGGGTGTGGGAGCTCTGGGGCAGGGGCTGCATCCCACCTGCCCTTCTCCCTCTGTGGAAGTTTCTGGAGGGCTCAGGCATGTGCAGTCCTTGGGATGTATTACCATTGTCCTGCTTGGGGCAGCTCTGTGTAGGTAAGAAACACCTACCCACAGTCACTTCCTTTTTTGTTGCTCTTCTTTGTGTCTCCTTTTCTTCTGTTTCTCTTCCTTTTTTGGCTCTTTTTGGTTTTTTTTTTTGCTTTGCCTTGGGTGTCCTCTCTCTGCTGTAGGACCTGTGCTGGGAGTGTGGGGATTCAGCCCAGTGCTCTGCTGAACGACTGCTAAAGCTCCTCTGCTGAAGCCAGGCTGGGAAGGAGGAGGAGCTCATGCATCTCCCTCTTCAGTTCCTTTCAGAATCTCTTCCCCAGGAGACTAAAGATGGGGATGAGCTTGTGTGGGAAGGGGGGAAGTGTCTGACATAATCTCCACTCTAATACCCTTTGCTTTTTCAAGTGCCTCTCCCAGACAGTTTTCCCTTCTGTAAGACTTCATTAAATCTCTCACTCTGTGTGTTAACAAGTATGGTTTTAAAAACCTTACTAAAACTTCTTTCTGCTAAAGAATTCCAGACCTGACTGTGCTGGTGCCACTGGAGAGCGGGAGGCTGCACGTGGGCCCTTAAATTACAGGGGTTTGAGCCTCTCCCTTATGAGGTGATGTGACCTGTATGTTGGAGCAGCAACATCCCTTACTGCTCTCATTAAATTCTTAGGCTGCCCACTTTGCATTAAAGCAAAGCCCCTAACTCAGCCTTCCCAGGGCAGGTAAGCTGGTTCCTGCTCTGCTGCACTTTGCACCCCCTTTTTATGCTTTAGTGTTGTTTGTTAGGGCAGTCAGAGCCTCCCTTTTGAGTTAGAGCTTGTACAGGGAGAGGAGGGAAAAAAATCTAATTGTTTTTGGTAACTTTGTTTTTAGATGAAAGCCTGAAGCCTCAAATTGCAGCCTCTCAGCTCACTACAAACAATCCTACCCTTCCTACAGTCGCTTTAGAAAAGACTTTCTGTCTGTTTGACAGCTCATTGCACCCAAATAAATCTTACACCGTCTACTTGTATGCAATGAAGGAATCAGGGTAGTGGCATTATGCCCCTCTGGAAGTAACTGTGGCTGACCACTGCATGAAATCCTTCACAGCTGGATGGGAGTGGGTCTGAACAGGGGAAAGGAGAAAAATCTGTAGCTGTGAGCTCTGCACAGCTGAGCCTCTGATCTGGGTTTTCTCTAGGGTGTTGTTACAGAATACAGCATGAATAGCTGTGTGTTCCCTGGGGGTGACTGACAGTGTGGGTGCCAGCAGTGTGCTGACTGGCAGGAGTGGAGCAGCTCTTTCAGCTGTAGAGCCCAAACCTTACTCACAAAACCAAGTGCTCCAGTGTCTGACACCTTCTCTTTGCCTGAGCAAGCCCCAGTTCCCCTCAGTAAAGCTGCTGAAGGAAGAGGGTAAGTGCTGCTGCCTGCTTCATAGTCAGGGCAGCCAGCCCTTGCAAGGACTAGCTGACTGGTTTATTCTCTTTACCAAGGCAAGCCATGCTGACCTGTGCTCACTGATGCCTGGCCTGTGGCTTCATTCATAGAATGAGCTCCATCACTGCCTGGCAGTGACCAGGAGCTGCCTTCCCTATTCCCTGCTGCTCTGGCAGGCTGTTTGAATGCCACCCAGAGCTGCTTCGTGAGCTGGCAGGAATAGATGCCTTCCTTATTCCTTACACCTCCATTAGTGCTGGATGCAGCTTCCTTTCCTGAAGGAGAAGGAACCTCGGGGGGACAGCAGTGAAATTGGCCAGCAGACAAAACTATCTTCAAACTTTCACTGCTGGTTGTTGCTACTTGGGGCAGGGTGGAAGGAGCAGGCCATGGCTGGCTGGATGGCTGGATGGATGGATGGAAGGTGTAACCACAGACCCCACCCCACACAGGTGTGACTGGGAGGCCTTTTGAGACCTGTCCTGTGCCTGAAGGGCATGTCTTCATATGTCTAAGCCAGGCAATGGAATGATATATCTACTGATAAGCAGATATATCTGCAAATATGTTTTGTGCTAGAAATTACATCAACCACCCCATCTTCCTACACAGGTGAGTTTGTGTAAAATGGGTTCCATACAGAGAAATTTCTTCTGCTGCTTTTAAGGCGAGCAGATGCAAGCTTGTTCACTTGGCAGACTGGGAGGAATTTTGTTTGGATTTGTCTCTGGTCTGCAGGGAGCTACACTGGCTCACCCTTGGATGCCTCCTGGAGCAGGGAGATGGAAAAAATTAAGAGAATTTGATTTTTCTTAACACCTTATGTTCAGCTCTGGTAAGGAGGTGCATCAGCACATGACAAAGCTGAGGATATAAGGAATTTCTGCAGAAGTAATATGTAGCTTTTGGCTCTGTCCATGTTAATGTCACTATCAGACTTGATATACCTAGGAAAGTTAAAGAAAAAGGAAAACCTCCCATAAAAGGATCCTTAGGGATCAATTTTTGTTCACCAGAGCCAGGCTAAGAGTTGTGGAAGGGGAGCCTGGGAGGGCAGGGAGACGTGGCTGTGAGGAGGAGAGCAATTTGGAGAAACAGGCCTGAGGAAAGGGAATGCCTCGGGCAGGATCTGTTTCCCTGCCATTGGTTCCCATTGAAGAGAGGGGTGTCAGAGCTCCTCTAACTTGGCATTGACCCTTAAGTTATACTTCTAACCTGTGCCAGAAACTTGCCCCTCTTCAAACAGGCTCAGTTTTGCACTGGCTCACAGCACTGGCAGGAGCTCTGCTCCAGCAGAATGCTTCCAAACTGAAATGGTTCCCACTGTGCTGCAGCTTTGGCAAAACTGCTGTTCCTGTGCTGCTGGCAGCACTCAGAGCTGGAAGGGCTCTCCTGAAAAACTTAACCCACACTTACAGGACCTGAGAGCATCCCATGGGACTTATGCCTTGGTTTTGTGGCAGGGAAGGCTTGAGAGTTGCAACTAAGCTTCCAAAAGCTGCTGGGTGCAGTCAGGCTGTGCTGGGAAGGCCTTCAGACTGCCCTGGAAGCCTGGAGTGCCTGGCTGGCCAGGAATGGAGACACACACGTGTTCCTGCAGCCCCTACACTCTGAGCTCTGGGAGGTCCAGCTGCTGTGTGACCAGAGGCCAAAGGGCTTCTGTGCCAGGAGACAAGAGCTGTCACTCAGGAGCTCTGCCTTGGCTATAGGATCAAATCTGGAAGGGCAGAATTTACTGGATGCTTATTAGAGCCACATGTGGGAAGAGCAGCCTTTGCCACCCTCCTTTCTGCTCTGCCAGATTGTCTTTGGAAGAAAGGAATTCTGGGAGGGTAGCTGCTGAAAAATATTGCTCTGGGATACACTGAGATCCTTCACAGTTTGAGGGACAAGTGTAAAAACTTCACCAACAAATACGCAGGAATTGGCAGGATCACTACACAGCCACAGCGGTAGCTGATTTTTGGTTTCCCTTTGGAGCCTTTTGGGGTAGAAGAGCAAGATGTGAGTCAAATGTGGGGTGAATGGGAAGGGCTGTGTCTGCTTCAGCAGCCCTGTTGAAAAGCATCTCTCCTGCGGCAAGTGCCATGAGCTCCCTGTGACCGACACCAGCAGCAAACACGTGGAGGGCAGCAGGGACCCTACAGGGCTGCTTCGCTCCCTGCACCCAGATCTGCAGCCCCTCCCTGACTGGTGGATGGAGGAGATGCCAGCAAAGTTTCTTCTCTCCTGAAACCTCCTCAGAGTCGGGGATGATGGGACTTGTCCCTATGACCCAAACTTCCTCGGTGTCTGTAACCCACCTCTCGCACCAGACACAACGTACAGGTATAACTCTTATTTCTTAAAACACAGTAGGATGACACTGAGCCTGTAAATTCCTTTGTGAAGGTGAAATGTGAATTATGAGCCCATATCTGAAATGCTCTGTTACAAGAGCAGCTCTGGAGGTGGCTGGCTTTGCTCTAGCACCTTGCAGATGGTGCCCTATGGGGCCCCAGCAGGGCTGAGCTCTGCTGGGTTAAATTCATGAGCCACTGGGAAAACTCATGTGTGAACTACTAGAACTATTGCTATGTAATCCAGTGACAGCATCTGATCTGGAACTGCTGGCAGAAATGGATTTTGACTGGAAAATTGAGATTATTCACCATGCATTTTGTACTGGATGATTCTGCTGAATTGCAGACATGGACCTGGCTCTGCTTGCTTTGTTTTGATGGGATTTTTGGACAGCCAAAGTTCTCCTTGGTCTCCAGCTCTAGGAAGCCCCTAAAATTGCTGGAGACTTCCCAGGGAGCTTGCAGACTTGTCTGACCCTGCTGTCTGGGGATGCTGGCCATCCAGGGAATTTGGGCACCCTGACAGCTCTTACCAAACATGCTCATATTGATGTTGCCAGCTATTTAAATCCAGAGTGAAAATGGCAGTCACATGGAGCCATGTCTGCTGGGGAGCCTTAAATGATTCTGAAGTGTCTATGGGCTCTTAGTTTTGCTAAAACTCTCTTGTTTCTTCATTTCTAAAATTGTGGAATGGAAACAAAACTACTTTGCCAAATCTGATGTTGGTCTGGTTCTTCAATACTCTCCTCGAGCGGGGAAAGTGCCAAAGGTCTCTGTTGTTGGACAAAATCTTCAACCTCCATATGGAAATCAGAACCACTTGCTGTCCTAAATAATGAGGCTCTTCACACCAGGGAATAGCAAGCTGGGGAAAACTGCTGTTGGAAAGCTGTCATCTGCCAAGGCTCACAGGAACCAATTGCAGGCTGTGCATGACAAAACACAGAATGCTTCTCCATGATTAATTCTATCTGTTCTTTACAAGGTCTCTGGAAATAGTCAGCTACCTCTGACTGCCTCCATCTAATGCTTTGACAAAACCTGAGGTCTGGCCAGCTAATCCAGTAGTTTAAATTGCTAGTGAGGGGACTGAGATTACAAAGACCTCATTTAACACTTTTCCCCCCACAGGTTTAAGTATGTGCTGATAAATAACACTGAAGGTACTGTGAAAGACCAGACTCTCTGGTCTGATCCCATCAGAACCACAAGAGGTAAGTCTGGCTTTGCCCAGGTCTTTTGAATAGCTGTGCTTGCCTTAGGACATTGCTGCTCTAGGAGCAAGAGCCAGCCCTTTCCTAAAGCCTTAGCCATTTGTCAGCCTTTTGACAATAGAGGAGTAACAGGCTTAAGTATGGAATAATTATCTACTTCTTTGTGTACCTCAAAACAATTCTTTTGGTAAAGATGAAGTTTGCACATGCAGTTTGGTTTGATGCAGATCATGGTATCTGGTTCTGTGGGCATTTCTGAGGAATACAGATGCTTGCCCTCCTGGCAAACCTGCTGACAAACCTTTAAATGCTGACATTGAATCTTAAATCTGTTTCCCTTAAATCACCTGAGACTTCAGGTACAGATATAATCACTTTGCCTCTCCTAAATTGCCGGCTTTCATCTGTTTGGTGGGGGCGTTCATGGTCAAAGAGAGATCATAGGAACATTCTTTTCATGCATTTCCAGTTAAACTTCCCTTGCAAATTGATGCCTGGCCTGGCCTGGCCGAAGAGGTGGAGGCATAATTGTCATTACATCGATGCTGAGTGTGCTCCTGTCCCTTCTCCTTGCTGGATTTCTTGCTTCTGTGTCCTCTGGGGCCACGTGAGTCCTGCTGCACCTCTTGGCTTCCACTGAGGGTACCCAAGCCCTGCCCTGGCCCTGCTCCCTGCAGCTCCACACCACTGCTGCTGCTGGCCTTTGAGAGGACACACCAGTGGTGCTCAGGTTTTGAAGCTGGTTACCATAACCTTCCCCAAGATCAGCAGCTCCTGTAGCCTTAAGGCTACTTAAGCCAGACTTTAGTAAGGAGTGCTAGGGGAAAAAACAACCCAGTAGACTTGCACATACTTAAAGCTCGTATCTTTCTTAAATAGTGCAGCTTTCCATCTCTTCAGGAGTTTGGAAACTCTTAAGGAGTGCAGGAATTTGTAAAGATTACATAATATCCTATTTAATGCCTTGATTTTGTTTGACTCATTGCCAGAAGAAATAAGTTACCCCTTCCAATAACTGAGTGAGGCTTTGCTGGAGCTGTATAACACAGTCTCTGCATGTTTCCTTGTCCTCTCTGCCCTCTGCCTGGGGAAATCCATGAGACATGATGGATCCCTAAACTGAATTTCTGGAGGGAATGAACTACATTTTAGAAATAGTGGTTATCAGGGCTTCACCTTTCAATCATCTGAAAATTATGCAGGTGCTCTGGATTCAGTCAGCTCTGCCAGGCTCTCCTGGATTAAAGATGTGAAAAGCAAAAGCTGCACTGCAAATGCTTATTTAAAAAATAACTCGATGGGCCTCTCAGTTGCTAAACGATCTAAGTAGCAATCAGGCTCTGTGAAATGTGGTGACAGGCTCTGCTCAGTCTCTGCTGGAACTTAGTAAAGCCTTTCACTTGCCCCCCAGGAGACCAGAGAGAGAGAAAGGGACAAAGATCATCCCTCAGACTTCTCAACAAAGTGACCCAAGGGCACAGTGGAGCTCTGAGTGCCCAGCCTGGCTCCAGCCAAGGGTGGGATGCAGCTGAGCACCCGCCTGAGCTCAGACCCACAGCACTGTCTCTTCTGCTCAGCACGAGTCCAGACAAGCTGCAGGACACAGCCAGGCACTGAAGGTGAGCAGCACTGGTGAAACAAGGACAACTTCACTGAAGTCTTGCAGCATGTGGTGTCTTGTCCTAATGAGATTTGATTTACTTAATTGCAGCACGTATGTATAGTGAATATCAAATGTCTGGAATAAAGAAAGAGATGTTTGAGATCCTTCAGCTTCAGGGGTGTGATCAGAGGTTGTCCAATACATCTCACCTGGGGCAAGCACTACTGCAGCCTCACGTGCTCCTTACAGTCAGACAGGATGGAGCTGTTTGTCTTTCTCCAGAGAACTTCAAAGCCCTTCCTTACACCTCTTGAGTATGTAGAAGTGACTATCCCATTGTAGCAAGAATTTGGGATAAGCACAAAGCTTTCACTGGTTATTAGTGATGTTTTCCTAGTTTTCAGTGAATTTGTTAAACTGTGTCAGATTATGAACAAGGATCCTGTTCTAACATAGGTAGTTTGCCATCATTGTCCTGACTGGAAGATCTTTCACTGATACTTATTTCAAGGAGTGGGTCTTATTCTCTTTGGATTATGAAAATTAAAAAATTGTCTGTAAAGAGTTGTAGCTTGGCAATTGCAAGATTTGCCATTTCAAGCTTCAGCACTGAAAGGGATTTGTGCCTGAGCTTCTGGTGTTTGTGTATTCTAACTACAGCATGTTAAAGCTTCCCTGCTCTGCCTTTTCAGCTATGCAGGGGCTGAAGGGAGAAGGGAAAGATGGGGGCTGTCCTTCTGACTAAAAATGGATGTGGAAGTACCTGCAGGGACATTTTTTTGGGCCTTGACTCCTTTTTCTGTATAAACCTGCTTTTAGATAGGGAGGGAACTTCACTTGGAGCAGTTTCAGCTTTCCCCCAATCTTGCCTGTCAGTGTCCCTTTGTTATGCTGTGAATGGTGTTTCAGGATTGTCCCAGGCAGAACAACAGTCGCCAAAACACCTGAGCAGGGTCACAACTACTTTTGCCTTTCCATGTGGTACTGCCATTCATCTAAATTCGGATTTCTTTCTCTTCTGTCTTTGGCTCTTTGCTGGAGAAAGGCTCCAAACAGGAATTTCCTTTGCCTATGAGAGGTATGTCCTGATCATTATCCTGGTTGTGCAGAAGAAATACAAGGTGCCCATGATTAACAGCACTTCTTCAGTACATAGACTTAAGAAGCAGGAGGCTTGGGGGGCACTGCTTGATGTTTTTATTATATTTTGAAGGAATGGGGATGCAAAAAGCTTAGATCAGATTTTTTTCAGTTGTGGTCAATCCTAGCTGTATTTTTATTCAGATATGTCTTTCAGAGTCAGCCTGCCACACTGAAGGAAGGAATATGTATGGGTAAAGTGAAGAGTTCCTGAGCTTTTTGTATTTGCAATAAAAGCATCCCCAGAAATGAGACAGAGCTGAACAGTGATATTTGCCAGGTGTTTTCTAAGTATTGTCCATCTATTCCCAGCTATTGCTTGGGGCACTGCATGACAGTTGTTATTCCCTCAATGACCCTGTAAAATGTATTGAAAATGGTGATTGCAATGTGGTAGAAAATACAGATAAAAATCTCATGTTTGGGAGTTCAGGAACTGCTGCTGAAGTCCTGCACACATTTAACACACTGGGGTTGTGCTTGGGCTTTACCAATGTAACATGTGCTGGCTGTGAAGGAGTTTAACTGGGGATCTCTTTTCCAAGAGGAGCTGGGAGAAGAGATTGACTCGTGGCTTCTGGTCTGCACCAAACTGAATGTGTGGCACCAGCACCCCCCAAAACAAAATCCTAATCAATATAGAAGGCTGTCTTGGCCTTAAGTGAGCAGCTGCCTTCTCACTCCCCTCCCTTCCCCCCTTGTCCTTTCTTTCAATGTCTGCCTGGGTGAGCTTCATGTGTACCTGTCCTGAAGACAAAAGTATGCTGGATATTATCTGACAAAACCAGTAACAGGCTGGCAATGCTGCACATCCTGTCCTGTAATTAATGCCATCGTTCACTGTTGCTGGCACAAGTCTCAGCTGAATGACCATCTCAAATGGTTTATAAAGGTGCTCAAGCCTTCTCTGCCTGTGCTTGGTAAGGTGCACTGGCCTTTGAATTTAGTGCCAGTTCTGACCTCTTACACATTTGCCTGCAAGGGTTTATGTGCCTGTCTGAGCAAAACCAGAGAAGTGCAGAGAGATTGTCTGCCTCTCATGCAGTGATTCAGCTTTTAGGTGAGTCTGATAAAGAGCTTTGGAATGGTTTGGATTAAAAAAAATAACACATTAGTGCATGATGAATTCTAGGGAAGAGTTTTCCCCATTCCATGTATTATACAAATTCATGGATGGGTTTCTAAATGTTTAAACGGAATACAGTTTGACTGCTTGTTCTGAAGGGAAGTTTGCACCAAAGCACCTCTAAGGAAAGCCAGTTAAGATTAAATGAGAAAAGGAATGGCAGTATCACCATGCTGAGATCACATTTGTCATAAATGTCATTTGGTCTGACATTTTAAGAGTTATTTTTAAGCCCTGGTGTCATCTCTTGAAGTTAAAATGCATGAACAAACTTTGTCAGTGCCACATGTAATCCGGATATCTACACAAACACTTTTGCTTTCCCAAGAGGTGTATGTGAGCCAGGCAACTAAAAGTTGCTCTGAAGCTGGGAGGACGAGAGTCTATCTGCAAGAAAAGTGTGACTGGATGGCAGAAGCTGTTGAAGTACAAGGGATTGTTGTTTTCCTACTGGCATGGGTAACTCTGGGATAGATTCTTGCGGGAGCCGTTGACCAAAAGAGGCGGACTCACCAAGAACCACACGCACATACAAGTGGTGGGCTCAAAGTGAGCTCTCGTTTATTCAAAATGGGGGGTTTTATAGGGTAGAATCAGGATCATTATGGGATGCTGGGTAGTAACAGGGATGGGATTGGACAGGGCCGGGGGTGGAGTTTATAACCATGGTAACGGGACAGCGAATCAGGGAACGGTCCCGCAAGTAACCAATAGGGATCCAGGGTTCAGGAAAATCGGCGGGAAAGTCTGAGGGTGAGGCGGGAAAACCGTGAGGGGGAAGAACAAAATGGAGACCTGAGGGGAAAACAACAACCGGGTCCGCCATACTTATGCAATGACTCAAGTGACAACAAACACAAAACATAATAAAACTAACACAACCTTTCCCGCTTATTTCACAACGTGTTCCCTTGTCCGTGTAAAAGTCCCATACCACCCCAGAGGGTGGTAAACTTTAAAGCCTTCACTGTAAGTCCAATACTATCTTCTTCAAGAGAAGGTAGTAAAGCTTGTAAATTCGGTTTCTTTCGCGGGTTCAATCGGGTCCTCCTCATAGGTCCAGCGGGCGAAATGCCTTTTCCAATCCTCATACGAGTTGCCTTCCCCAAGAGATTCTGTTCCACACTTGGCTGTGCAGTGTCAGCCTCTCTGTGTTAATACACACACAGCTTAGCAGCAGAATGTGTTCAGGACTGCAGCCCTTTCCCAGGAAACATCCCCACCGGGATTTGCCTCAGGTTTGACAGATGATGCACAGCTGGGCTGGGTTTATCAATATGTGATTCCTCCCTCCCTGTTGGTGTCAGCCCAGCTGGCCAGAGCCCAGCACGAGGGTTATCCCAGGGGAGAACATCCCTCTGCAGCCTTGCTGAAGTGCTGGACCTGCTCTTGGCAGCCACAGGAGAACCCCAGAGTTTATCTCTAAACTGGGCTCAGGAAGAGGAAATCTCAGCTTAAACATCATGCAATATTGATGGTATATGAGGTAATTACAAAACAATGTGAGGTGACTAATTCTATGTGTTCTTGTACCACATTTAAACTCCAGTTTAGAGCTGGAGCCTGGACCTTGTTTCAAGCATGTGAGATTGGGGAAAAACCTTTTCAATACACAGAATTCTAGCAAAACGTATTGTTATTGTTTGATCTTTTATCATCAGAAATAGGTTTTCACAAAGCCAAAAAAAAGAACCTGAAACTGTCAATGAACAAAACACTTTATCCATGTTGGTTTTGGGGTTTTTTGTGGGCCTTTTTTGAAGGGTGGAAGTTAAAAATATTTCCTAACTGAAATAGAGATGTTATAATGTTACATTTGTTTTTCACTAGTTTTCTGTCCATCACAGTTTTTTGGTGAAAAAAATGGCTCTGATGTTGTCTATTATTTTCCACATTGCCTTTTTGTCCACTTCCGAGCAAAACTATAGCAATGAGAATGGTTATTTCTTATTTAATTTCTTATTTAAGTACCCCCTCATCCCTTTTCAGTTTGTACCCAGCCATCAAGGCAGCAGTGGCAGGTCTTGCAGCTTCAATTGCTGCACGGAGCACTTCATGTGTGTGGAACATTCCTGATGTAGAAATCTGGGAGTCACAAGCACATTCTGATCTCCACTGCAATCCAAAGCAATGGAAGTGCCTTCCCCACCTCTGACCTGTGGCAGCCTCACCTGCCCACGGAGAAGGTCATTCCCTGACTGTGTCCATCACCCCCTGCTGCTCCAAAGGGTAAGAACTAGTTCTAGCCTGGCAGCCTCCTTGCATGCAGCCTGCAGTTTGCCATGAGCTTTTTCATGTGTTGGTCACCAGTCACCTCCCCTGAAATCCTGAGAGCACAACTATGTCTGTCTGGCCTTTATTTTTGTCATTAAAATGCTCAGTTAAACTAAGTTGACACTCTAAAGTCTTCCAGGAAAAAAGAGAAGGAACAGATGGATGCTGCCAGAGGAACAGGGACTGCTAGAGCTGCAAGCAGATGACTAAGTCACTGATTAGGCCCAGGCCTAAGGTTAAGCTCACTTAACAGGATGTGAGAAGCTGAGAAAGTTACAGAAGTGCTGTGGGAGTGGCTGGACTTTGTGTGGTTAAAGGGGCAGCTGTATGAGAACTTCCATGGTACAATATAAATATTCTGTTGTGCTCCTGCAATTGCACAGTTGATATTATTTGTCATGCTACTCTTTGCAAGCTGTGATGGACATGGATCAGATCATATCTGTGCATAACTCTACAAATACACCTCTGGGGATAATTACAGGATCTTGTGGTACAGGAGCTAGGGATCCTTTTTTTAAATGGGCATTGACAGAAACTATAAAATTATGACTTCTAAGCTCTCAAGTGGGGCTTGTCCACAGTTAAGTCTTAAGTCATCATCATTTTACTGCATCAGCCAAATGCAAGAACAGTGTTTAAAAGTTTTTGCCTCTTAAACAAGTATTGGTTTTGTTAAGACTGATGTTAGGAAGGTACGAGGTTTTATGGTAGACTGGGTTTATCCATCTGTTGTTTTAAACAACTTTACTGACTACCTTCAATTCTCACACAGAATTGGAATCATCACAGAATTACAGGAACAACTAGTCCACAGGGAGTAACTTAAACTACTCAGAACTGACAGCAACTGATAGCTCATTCCTGAAACCAGAAAGACCTTTTCTTGCTCTACAGTCACAAACTGGTATCTGAACACTCAGTGCCTGTGTGTTATTCTGCACCATTCAAGCAAACCCAAATGTGCTCTGGAATGTTGTGCATCACCTTCACAAACCTCTCCCTTCTGTCAAACAGCACAAGGAACAGTTTCCAGCTTCAGGCATGTGAGGTTTACAGCCTAATTCCAAACACACTGAAGTCTGCAAGAACCTTTCTTAAAACTGCTTTAGACCAGACACCTCAAGTGTCTTCACTGGTAGAGTGATGAAAGAGTTCCATTTAAATGGATAACCTAAAAATGGATTGAGTGACTGTATTTGGGATAAACTCAGAAGCACAGCCATGGATATTGGGTAGGCTTGTAAGTAAAAACAAACACTGCTTAACAGGATAAGAAATAGTGACAAATCTAACTCAAATTCTGTTTCCAACTCTTTCTAAACAATTGAATCCTGTGAAAGACACTGATTTAGATTCTTCAAATGACTGATATCACAGGGTCCTATAATTCTTCAGTCATCTTCTAATAAAACAGTATTTATTATTGTTTTGATGGGAGTGACATAATATACGGAAAAAAGTGCCCTAAAGCAGAGCTAAATGAATGAACCAATGACAGGTATGCTGATTTCACGGGACTCCACTGCAGTGACTCTTTGTGTACTCCCTTCAGCCTTTGCCAGGGCTGATTTCTGTTCGGATGTAGGAGCTGCCCCGGGGGCTCTCCCAGGCTGGGCACGGTGCAACCTTCCAGCTGCACTTGGTTCTCTTTCCTTGCTCTGCCCCTGCACTGAGCAGGCACACAGGGCACCGGAGCCTTTCTGTGCTCAGCACCCCCGTGAGTTTCTGCCTACCCTTCCCTCAGCTGTTTCTGTGTGTGCTGTGCACAGAGGGCTCTTTTATTTATTGACCCTCACAGGGCAAACATCGCCGGGAAGAGAAGAGCTGTGCACCAGTGGGAAGGGAGCAGGAAGGCAGGAGCTGCAGGACTCTGTGGGCTCCAGAGGTGTCCCAGGACAGCAAGGGCAGGACTGGAGGGTGAGCACTGACAAAAACATACACAAGTTCTGCACTGCCTTTGCACCTGGGCAAGAAGGCTCCAAAGGGCTGGGGTAAAGGCTGGACTTGCAAAGCTTGTCCACACACACAGATATATGTGGCAAACTTTCTTGTCACAGCAATGTTCCATCACAGCTTGGACTGTAATTGTATAAGAAATAGCAAAATTCTGCTCTGGCTCCACACACTGATCTAACGTGTCCCCCCAGACATCTGAAAACTTACCTGCAGATAGGATATTACACTGGCTTGATTATATGGATACTAAATGGTAAATCCAATGTAATGTCTTGCTGAAAGTAGTCTTAGATAAATTCACATTTGATTTTACTAAAATAACACTGCACTGACTGAATCCAATCTTACTAAACTTAATTTTTGTGGCTGACATAGTTTATCTAAAGACATACCTTCAGGTATGAGTCTGAACCTGCAAGTATTTAAAGGCCTATAAAACCTTATATTTAGATTTTTCAATACTGTTTATATTCTTACACTGAGATATAAGCTCAGAAATTTTAGCTTTGAAATCTGCTGCACTGTCTTTAACATCTTGTAGTTTGGGGTTGGGTGGTTCTTTTAGGGCTAAGTTTCACATGGGATGGGTCATTTGAAAGGCAAGTGCCAAGAACATCAGGGAGTGCTATTCTGCTTTTTGTTATTACATGCTTGCTGCTGTTTGGCTTCATTGTAGCAACATCTGCTGAATGCAAAAACAAATAAACAAAGAAAACCAGAAAAAATCCAACCAAACAAGAGTTGTCCAAGTATGAAGGAGCCAAATGGTGATTTCTTTCCAGATAGTAGGAGCTACAAATATAAAATAACTGCTTTTGGAAATAATGTAGTATGAAGAATTGTTACACCTTTGCTAAGGTGAGCTCTGGTATTTATTTTTTTTAATTAACAAAAAAGTTTGTTTTTTTTTTTTTTTGGTGAGGGGTTAAAACCCTGGGACAAGTGCACAGAGAATCTGTGGGGTCTGCATCCTTAGACATTCAAAACTTGACAAGACCACAAGCAATCTGACATAGTTCTGCTTTGAATGATGGACTAGATGATCTCCAGAGGCCTCTTCTAGCCTAAGCTTTATGACATACTGTTTACAGGCTCACATACACACATCAGGAGCCAAGTGTTACATTGCTTTTGTAGTACAGAAATAAAGTATTCACAAATGCACCATTATACAGCTAAAAATAAACATGGTATGAATAGAATACATAAGCCACACTGTGGAGTTCTACATATATAAACAATAATGTAAAGTGCATCTTCCAAGCAATTATTATCACCACACGTGGGTAGGTCTTACCTTTCCCTGACAGGCATCAGCTGCAGGGCACTGTGCCAAGCACTGCTTAAAATCTCCTACAAGTCACACAAAGCACTTGGCACAGGGTTCATCTCTAAAAGGTTCATCATTTCTGCTTGAGTGCACCGCTCTGGTTTCCAGCAAATGTTAAGATACACAGGGCAGTGCCAGTTAAACTACTTTTGTATGTACTGTTGTCCTTATTTGCACTGTGCAACACTTCGGGGATCCTCCCTTGTGAAAACCAGAGCTCCCTGTGCCATCTGTCCTGCAACCAGAGGGCAAACCTCCCTCAGGCTCTGGGATGAGCCACTGCTTGCTTTGGCACCGTTGAATCTGTTCCACAGGACAGAAGCAAAGCTCCAAATTATGTTCCTGGAAAAGACTGGGTTTTTTTGCAACCTGCTGCACTTTTATGCACCAGGTTATTCCTCCTATGGAATTTAGTAACATAAGTAAAGTGCAGGATTCCATTTATGTTACTGAGGATGAAAAAGATATTTTCTTGAAGGCAAACGCACATTTTAATACTTCAAGTCCAACGTATTTCTTTTTTTTTTTTTAACTATTCCTGTACTGGTTTTGAACAGTGGGGCACTGCACATGCCTGGCATGTTCCCAGTGTTACACAGCGTTTTCTCATAAATGGAGTATTATCTTCATTGTCTGCCCAGACCTACCCGCAGGGAGCCCTGTGGCTGGGCAGGGTGCTGTGCCACCGACAGTGTCCCGGGCACTCCCTCCACAGCCCGGAGTCCTGCCTGGACCAGCTCGGGGGCAACTCAGAAACCACTCCTGAGCCGCTGGAAGCAGGCGAGCCAGTAAAACCTTAAAAGGCGTTTGGTTAACAAGATAAAACTCCAGAAGACACTTGCATTGTTTTTTTTTTTTCCACTGGCAGCGTTCTAGTTTGACCCGGTAAGTTACACCCTACAAGGAACCGTGGGGCGGCCCCACAGCATCCCCGGGGCCGGGCGGGGGCTCCTTTTGGGGTGTGTGGGACAAGAGGGGGCTGAGGACAGGGATGTGTCTGGGAGCCGCAGGGTGCCCGGCTCCCCAGGGTGGGGATGGAGCCCCGGGGATGCTCCGAGGGTGGGGATGGAGCCCGGGGGATGCTCCGAGGGTGGGGATGGAGCCCCGGAGGATGCTCCGAGGGTGTGGGCGGGCTCCCCGCACCAAACGCAGTAACAATCAGCGCTCCGGCCGCGTCCTGCTGTCCGGGGCTGCCACCCACTGCCTCTGCCCTGGCACCGGCACAGTGAAACCCTGCTTTGGGTATCCAGCTTTGGGAACCCTGCTTTAGCCCGGGGGCTGCCCTGGTGTAACCGGCCACCCGGGAGGCACCGATGTATAGGAGAAGCAGGCTGGTTGGCTCTGCTTGATCGAGAAGTAGTGTACTGCAGTTTATTTTTGCTTGGTGAGTCAAAATCGCTGTCCCCAGTGTCCCCCCGTGCTGTCGGGGGCAGCGGTAGCTGCTGTCACTGCCATCGCCCCCCGCAGCCCAGCCCGGGGTCTCTGCAGGTCGGTGCTGGCACGGGAGGGTTCCACTGTCAGGCTGTCCCAGTGGTGACCCCTCTCAGTAGCTGTGACTGCAGAAGAGGGAGGAAACCATTTGGTTTAAGTGTTCCAAGGGGAGAAGCGAGTTATGGGGGAGGAAGGAAGAGATAAAGGCATAGTATTAAATTCCCAGCACTGTTTGTACAGCCTGCAAAACGTGGGATTGATTGATAGAACTGTGCTGAAGGGGAAGAGGGAGTGATCACGGACATGATTTACAGGGCACACAGACCAGAATTAGGCAACGGGAAGAAAGGGAGGCTGAAATGGTTTGTGCAGGGTGACTGAGACGAGGAGGAATCCTGAAGTGGGTGACAGCAGAGGGAAGAGCCATATGTAGCTGTCTGTATGCAGAGCAGAGGGAGAGCTCTGTGACTGAGGGAAATGCCTGTGCTGGGCAATGACCTGGGCTCACTCCATTGCTACAATGTACATTGTAGCACAGGCTACAGCATACACAGGGAGATAAAACTAGAAGCAATTTGGAATGAGATTTACATGGAAGGCAGAAATGAAAAGGGGTCGGGGTGCAAAAGGGTTTAGCAGCACTAAATCATTGAGCACTTTAACATTTGGAAAGGGATTCTGTGAGGTTTACTACAATTGTAACAATGCCTTAACTGTACACTTGAGAGAGTAACATTCATACTGTAGTCAGCTCATACACACACAGGTAAAACGATGTCTGCACCTGTTTCTATGGGAATGAAGGTACCTATCAAAAGTTCCCCTTGGGTTCAGTGAAATATTCACATCAAATCCCTCTGTGTTTCCCAAAAGGGAAGGGTTGCACCTGGAGGAGTGTGAAGCAAGGCGGGATATCAGCCCAGGCCTTGCTGTCAGCAATGGTCCTTCCAGTCTCACAGTCTTGAGGGTTTGGGAGCTCTGAGAGGGGTCCAGCTCCAGGGCAGGTGGTGGCACAGCCACTGCAGCCCAGGAGAGCTCAAAGGGCCCTGCTCAGGACCTGTTTATGGGGTCCCAAGGTGATTGTCTTTGGTTACCAGTAAGTTTCCATCCTGGCCATAACTCAAATTAGTAATTATTAAGCTTTTTTCCCCAAAGTGCAGGAGCAATAGTGCTGCTCCACTCTGGCTGTGATCCAGGTAAATGGTTTACTAGGGCCACACAAGATAATTGCTTATCCTTCATTTCCCACCTTGGCTGGGCAGCTGATGGTTCTGACTGTTCCCACCTCTACCATGCCAGAGCTGCTGCTGGGATTAGGGAGTGCCTCATGGCTCCCCTGCCTCGGCCAGGGGATGATTCCCTGCTCAGATGGTTTGGTCAGGCTTGTCAGGAGATCACAGGTATCTGTGTGTTTAGAATACATTGGCTTTTCTCCTGTTACCAGTTCATTTCTTCCCTTAGGTGACAAAGGCCCTTGAATTGCTTCTAAACTCTCCTGTCCTAAAAACACAGGATGGAATTTTGTCTGTATGTCTTGCACAAACCTTACACTCCCAACAGTGTTAAAAGAACACTGGCTGCAAATTCAAGAGGAGGGCTGTGTTTGTAAGGTTGTTAAATACATGCCTGGGTAGAAGCAGCCACTGGAACACAAAAGCCCACTGAGTAGGAGAAAAACAACCTTATTACTTAGTACCACATCTGATCTGTTCTAACAGGGCAGAGTAACACCTATACTTTTGTCCCTCATTTATACAGATTTTATTTAGGAAAATGTTTTGGCAAACACCTACTATTTGACAAGAAGAAAGACCTTTTTGCCATTTCACCAACTAGCTCTTAAAATAATAGTGCCAAGGTTCATTTCTCCGGCCCAGTTGTTTTTTAACAGCAGCAACTTACAAATACTCAAGTTTTGCTTAAGTAACTTCCAGCCTGGCTTTTTCTCTGCCCATTCTTTACAGTAATGTGCTTGGTTTAAATCCATTCCTTCCAGTCTCTGGAATGTTTTATTTCCTTTTACCTTTTCTATCTTTTTTTTGCTCCTTTTTTCCACTACAGTTCTGCCTCTGCAATGGTTTTCCTCCCTGTCCCACTGCTGCACGTGTTGCTGCTGTTCAGAACAGACAAGGACCTTGTGACTGAGCTCCTTTGTTGGCTTTCTTTTTTTTTTTTTGTCAGAAAAGTGCAAAATACAACCTCCTTAATCAAAGGGCATTCCAGCCAGTTACACTCCTTAGTTTTTCATAGCAAACTCATACATTCAGGCTTTGTTATAAACAAGTTCAAACTAAAGCCAAGGTCAGAAACATGGCAGTGAAGAGAGCTCGTTTCCCCCATCACTTACCCTTTTTAATCTGTGTTTCTCCCACATGTGACTGTACTGAAACGCTCACACTTTTAGTGTTGTTAATAGAAGGCAGGTGTGAGAGGGGTGGGTGCAAGGGGAGGCAGAACTGCTGGTAATTTGGCCCTGTTGGGTAACATTTGGCTGTGGGGAGACCTTTTTGGTGTCTGTGGGTGAAGGTGTGCTTCTCACTTGGCAGCTTTAAAAATACACCTGCAGTTACACCCAGAATTATTTTACAGGTTGTGTCACAGAGACAGTGCTGGAAGTTACAGCTTGTCTTTTAAAATTAATCTCTACATTCAGTCAGGGTAAACTCTGAGTGAACCGACACTGGCTTTTGAAACATACTTTGAATTTCTGATATTATCTTCGTTCTTCAAAGTATTTTATAAACTATTCTGTTTACTGCAATGACAAACCGGTAAGATCCAGTCAGCTCCAAGGTAGAAAAAAGTAATCCCCTTACAGGGAGCAACCAGCAGTTCCACTGTGCAAGGAATTTTACCTCAATCAACAGGGGCAGGCTGGCTTCCTGCTGTGGCAAAAATGAAGACATGAGTTAGCTGGTGTCTTAAACATACTTTTCAGCAAGCTCAGTAAACTTTAACGACAAGTTTTACTTGTTTTCTTTCAAACCAGCAGGTTCTGGCATAAGGTGAACTAGGATTTACTTTATCATAACTTCTCAAGGAGCAAGATGCCAAAAGTAAATCGACATTATGCTCAGTGCATGGAACCACAGCTGAACAATCAGGTCCACTGCCTCTCCCAGCCAAAGCCAACCAGCTGCATTTCTCAGCCTGATCACAGCCTTTCATCTCCCAAGTCTGCAACGAAGTCCCAAATATCGCAACAATCAATGTATTGTTTAGTACACTTGGATAAACACACAGATTTCCAGTGAGAGATGCGAGTTGGTTCTCTATCAATCAAGTGGTCAGCTGCTGTAGTTATTTTTTGAAGTGTGTATTTCACCGCTCAGGCATCGAGTGCCTTTGTTGCTTCTTGAAAGAAACTCCTTCTTATTTCAAAGTGCAGAGATTTCTGCTCCCTTCAAAATCCTCTTCTCATTGTGGCTTCTGCTCCTGAGCTGTCTGCCATTTTCCTCCTAATGGTGTTGGCCTGTCCCTGTCATATTTAATTGTTCACATTTCAGAATAATACCATGGTGATGTAGCAGATACTGTTACCCCTTGTACTTTTGAAGTACCTAAGCCTGCTTCTGATTGTGTTTTATGTGGTTACTTTTGCACTGTGTTTGATTGGAAAGTATTGATATTTGTCCTTCGTGACTTTCCCAACTCCTTGCAAGGGAATCCAGAGCTTATGCAATGTACTATTGTTGTGAGTTCCACTCTTCTTTATGGCTC